>VYZV01035883.1:0-12795 GCA_013401275.1 Pandion haliaetus | reverse complement strand
TCCTCTCCCCCTCTTCCCGAAGTGGAATTGAAACAAAAGACAAGAGGACGGGGTGGGGGGGAAAGGAAGCAAAAGAAACAGAAGAAAACCCACAAAACTGCACTGAAAAGTCTCCAAGCACAGCAAAGCCCACGTGTGGATATTTAACAGCATGCAGGGGTGCCTTCTCCCACCTCACACCTACTATTCAATCTGCTTTTTTATTAAACGCAGTGGAAACGCACTTGGTGCCTTCCTTCCCGAGCACATCCTCACAGCAGAGCCAGCACCGGGCTGGAGCGGTTGCACAGACTGGTGGGACCACGGAGAAGCCTTTTAAATGGCATCGCTCTTCTCAGGTTGCCACTTTCCTCCCAAAGAGCAAAGCGCAGGCCAGAGGGAATCGATGGGAATTTCACCACTGGTTACATTGAGACGAAAATTTAACTTCAGAGGCTGGATCTGGAGCTTCTGGAAAGGACGCGCCTTTAAATGTGGCGGCCAAAGGAAAGAGCTCTGCTTAACGCGTGTCCCCGGTTACTCTTTGGGGCAAGGACCACCGGTGCGGGGATGTCAGGGACTTTATCTGGGGGCAAACTGGTGTGAGCTCTTGCCTGGGTCTGAGAGCTGGGGGTGCAGGATTGGCTGGAGCCCCAGGCATGGAGGAGCTCCAGCCCCAGCCCTGAGCCCCACATCAGGTGCCGCACCACCAGAGAGCTCCTCCAGCCTAAGCATCCCAAAGGGATCGGTGTTTCCAACCAGGAAATCCCAGCCAGGAGCCGCAGCAGCCCTACCCACCGTAGCCTGGTTCGGTAGGGTCTACCAGAGCGATGCACAGGCACAGACCTCTTCATCCCAGCAGAGGAGTTACCCCAGCACCCAGCACATCGTCCTCCAGGAAGGCTTTGAAGCCCTGACTGCTGACCCGCGGGACAGGCCCTGGGAGCGACGGCGAGGTCTGGGGGCACCTACTCACTCCCCCTGCTCCAGTGGGGAGTTTACAGTCTCCGCAGGTACCGGGTGAGAAGCCACCTCAGCACGCCTTCGGGCAATACCTCAGCAATACCACACGTAAAACCTTCTCTTTCTTTCTTTCTCTTTAAGGCTATGTAATTTCTCTGTTATGTCTGAGATTTTGCTCCAGGTCAAAATGCAGCTACATGGGTTTTAATTGATTTTTTGCAATGCTTTCAACTTGAGGTTTCTTTTATTTTAACCACTCCTTGCCTTTTAAGCCAAAAGAGGTAGCAAATGACATTAATCACAACACTCCCGAACCAAGAGCTTGCTGTGACTACGTTAATGTCGTCTGGGCTTTTTCAAATCCTGCTTTGAGGTTCCCATTTAGCGAGGTCCTGGAGCACGCACTTCACTTTAATGGGTGCTCCAAGTCAGACGTGCACTTACAAGCACAGCTGAATCAGGAACTAAATTATTATTATTATTATTATCAGCTCTGGAGCCCTGACACGAGTGGTCAGGGCTGTGGTGTGCCCAGCACCGGCGGAGGCACAGGGTGGAGAGACAGTCCTAGAGCCTCCGGCAAGGCAAGAGGAGCTGGATGGAGAGGCACCACCTACACAAAGTAGAGTATTTCAGCTCTGGTGGTGGTGGGCTGCCTTCCCCTTGAGCTAGCACGTGGAAATACAGACTGTTGACCAAGCCTTGGTGTTGCTTGGCCATAGCCCAGAAGAAAACCATACTGCCTTTCCTGCAAACACTTTTCCTTGATAATTTTTTAATCCGGAGGAGCCTGGGGAGCATGCTCACAGCAACACCGTTGCAGGGAGTCATACAGGGCACCATGAAGCGGCATCCTTGGGGCCACGCCGTCTTCAGTGAGGCAGCCCACGGACACGTCACCAGGCGGCTGGCGTCCCTCTCCATACGCCCGCTGGAGCAATGTTGCACATACAGCCCGAGCGCTGTAATTACTCAATAAATAACAATGCTAACGAGATAATGGCACATAAACCTTTCTGTAGGATCTTGTTTAATTTTCAGCGTTAGTTGGGTGTGGGAGAAAATCCAGTACGTTAAATTAACATTTTGGGTGTAAATCAAATTAAATGTACAAAATGCCCTGTAGGGTCAAAGCACAATGGGACCCACCCTTACAGATTTGACTACTAAAATGTGTTTCATTTGACTCGAATCATTTGGGAGTGAGGAGGGAGAGATGGGATCAAACAATGAATCAGCCATGTGTCGCTGTCGCANGGGGGGGTGTGTGTGGATCAAGGGCCGTGTGCGAGGGGCATGGGGGACTTGTCCCTTCTGGAGGAGTCCCTCTCACTGCCAGCCTCACCCCAGCTGATACAGCACCCAGAAGGGAGCGGGGAAAGCACGCTTTGGGGCAAGGACCTGCATGTAGGGAGCGAGGGAAGAAGCTGGGCTTGAGAAAAGAACAGAGGGAGAGATGCTCTGTAAAGGAGGTGTAAGCAAAGGCACATGTCCACTGCTCAGGGGACAACAACTCAGTTTTATCTGTGAACAGGTAATATTTTAGCTGTGACCCCGGGGAGCCATGTCCTTTCTTCTTGCCTGAGCTACTTTTCACCATGATCAGCACCGTGCAGCTGCAGAAGGTGGAAGGACACAGCCTGGGCAGGGATGAGGGTTTGATCGTACAGCCAGGCAGAGCTGAACACCACCGAAAGGCACAGTCCCTCGGCAATGCCACGGCAATGTCTTTGAGCTGGGCTTTTAGCACAGAGTCCAGCAAAGGGACTTTCACGCTCGGCCCCCCCGTGGAATCTTGCCCCCAGCCATCACCCCTCCTGTGCAGAAGTGGAGGGACACCAGCGGGTACACCTGCAGGGGCTGTGCTGGGGATGCACTGCCCATGAGGCTGAGAGCACAGTCACCCAGTGCCCCTTTTCTGGTGATTTCTCAGGATTTTGAGCCAAACCAGGCTGGACAGAGATGAGACCCAGGCTGGTACAGGCAATGCAACAGCGCAGCCTTTGGTTTCTGGCTCCCAGCACCGCTCGGATGGGGGATTTATGCAAGTTTCCTGACCGTGCAAGAGAGGCCACAGCTTCGTATCCTTGGGAAGATGAACCTTCATCTTCTGGGGTCTGCGGTGTGCCCAAAACACCAGGGCTGGGACATCTGGGCTGCTGCAAATCACTCAAACACCCAGCTGACAGCCCCTCACTGGTGAATCCCCCCCACGCTGCTCCCAGAGGTGTTTTGAGAGAGATGGGAAGGAGGCTGGGAGTCAAAACATTGCCCAGTCCTCTGTGAGAGGCATCCTGGTGTGACACCCCGTCCTTGAAACGCTCCATGTTTTCCCATGTGAGGTGGAAAGGTGAGCATGGAGCCCGTGCCGGCACCCAGGAACGGGTGCCACAAGACCACCTGGAGCCCCAGCCACGTTACAGGGAGAGGGTTCGCAGAAGGAAGACGCTCCCATTGCAGCCAATGCAAGGTGAGAACAAGGGAGGGTATCTCCTCTGCAGCCTTTCCTGACCTGCTGCCTCCCTGGATTATCCAGTGGAGGTCCAGCATGCCATAGGGACTTTCCAGAAGGATTGAAGTGACCTCTGAGGACCATGGTTTGAAAGTCCACAGAATAGCGCAGAGAAAAGATACCCCCTGCTCTAAAAGAAACCCTCGCTGGGGCACGTGCTGTTTCCAGCCCCAACTTTCCTTCCAACTGGATGCCTGCCCTTGATCTTGCAGCTCACCATCTGCCTGTGAAGAGCCGACGTGCTCTTGGGGGATGCTCCCCTCCACCGCACCTCGCACCCCATCGCACACCTGCACCACCAGGGGTGACTCAGCTGGGTTTCAGCAGCCGCCTGCACGCACATACCGTGCATTGCCAGAGGGGTTGCCATCGCCTCTGAGGGCATGTTCTCACCCAAAGCGTGGCATCTCCAGGGCCAATATTTGGGTGAACACCAGTCCATGGTGGCCTGGAGGTCAGGGGGATGTGAGCATTGCTGGGGTGGCACAGGCTGCCAGAGTAAAGCTACTGCCCTTGGTCACACCTGCGCAACACCCCCTCCGTGCCACCGGCCATGGTGCCAAGCCCAAACAGCGGAAAGCTCTGCTTCCAAGCTGGGTTTTGGCAGCTCCCCTGGTTAGATGAGGAACCACTTCACTGGAGCGGATGGAGCCAGGGTGACTCTGCACCAGCATTATCTCACAAGGAGAGAGCAACAGCTCTGCAAGCTGCCCTGGTTTGGAGGACGCTCTGCTTTCCTTGGCTGAGCAGGGAAGGAGGGATGGAGAAGGTGCCAGCCAGAGGAAGATGGCTCCCCAGGCTGTGGCAGAACCTGCCCTGCCTGTGCTTCCCCGCTGGGTTTCAAAGCACCCCACCAGGCTGACTCACCGGGCTCCCGTCTCCCTGCCTCCCACGGCCCCTGCCACTCCCAGCGTCTCCCTGTCTTTCTCCACCGATACCTCCACTTCCTTCCCACTCCCCACCGCCGGCTCGGCGCTGTGTCTCTGGCCGCCCACTCGCTGTGGCTCCGCTCCCTCGGGGCGTCCGGCGTCACCCCAATTTGCCCGGCCGCTCCCCGCCGAGACTGAGTCCCGCTCCCTGTGGAAAAGGCACCCAGTCGCCCCTGTAAAGCCCGTGCTGGGTGTCGGACCCCAGCAGCATCCCCCGAGCATCCTTGTCGGTGTCACCCACAGCCCTGAGCCTTGGGGAAGAGGCTGCTGGAGGACCCCACGTCCCCCACATGTGGTCCGGCACTGCTCTGGGAGGACGAGGTGCAAGGTGTCCACTCTCACAAGGTGGCCAGCAGAGCCCTGAGCTCGCAGACTGTGCTATAGAAACACGACCGCGTGAGCATCTGTCTCTGGTGGCCCTCTGAAGCCCCTTCACCAGCTTTGCCTGTACTGCCTAACATTTTTTTTTGTTGCCTGGTTTCCTGCAATCCCACTGTCTGCCCAGTGTTTCCTCCCCGGGAATTTCAGTGCATTCCTACCAAGCCTGATACAGCAGCAGAAGTTGCAAAGGTAGTGAAATCCCAGGATTTTCCTGCAAATCGGTAGCTAAATAGAGGACAGACAGCTACTCCCTCTTAATGTTCCTGCTGTGCTTAAAAATAAATCATGTGCACCTTTATCAGACACCAGCAAATCCACACGGGCTCTAACCTCCAAAAGCTACATCCACGCAAGTCACAGCCCCTCCAGCTCCTCCAGCAACCACTTGCTGCTGCTGGTGGTCCTCAATCCCCAGGGTTTCTCTGACGTTTTGCACAAGAGATACCTCTGTATGCGCCAAACCCAACAGCTGGATGACCAGCGAAGAAATGGGGCGGCAGCTACTCGTCCTTTTTGACCGGTGGTTTGGATTTTGGGTTCTCTCTGGCAGGAGGTCATGGAAAGCTTCGGCCAGGGGGTTCCAGCCAGAGCAGGTGTTGATACCTGCAAAGATGAGCAGCTTCCCTGTCTGAGGCCAACTGTATTTCCCAAGGGGCCCCCAGCTACTGCTCGAATGCAATGGGAAGGCTACCACGGGTGGTCTGCCAAAACACCACGCCCCGGCTTTATCCTTGAGAGAGGTGTTTTCCCTCCCTGTGCTATGCTCGATTCCCACCATCACCACATCTCCATGTGCCCATTTCACTGCCCAGCCAGTGCCTCCTTCAGCAGGGTGACCCATGCAAAGGGGAGGCAACAACCCCAAAATGACACATTTTTCCATGCCATCGCAATGCGCTGCCCATCAGGATGTGCTGCTGTTAGGATGTGCTGCCGTCAGGATGCGCTGCATGTCGGGATGCACTACATGTGGGATGCGCTGCTGTTGGGATGTGTTGCTGCCCGGATCTGCTGCATGTTGGGATGCACTGCTGTCAGGATGTGCTGCATATCAGGGTGCACTGCTCATCAGGATGCACTGCTATCGGGATGTGCTGCTGTTGGGACACACTGCTGTCGGGATGCACTGCTGCCAGGATGTGCTGCACATCAGGATGCACTGCCATCGGGATGCACTGCTGCAAGGAGGCGTTGCACATCAGGATGCACTGCCATCGGGATGCGCTGCTATCAGGATGCACTGCTGTTGGGACACACCACTGTCAGGATGCACTGCTGCCAGGATGCGCTGCACATCAGGATGCACTGCCATCGGGATGCACTGCCATTGGGATGCGCTGCTATTGTGATGCACTGCTGCCGGGATATGCTGCATGTGCTCATGGAGGCTGAGTTCCAAGCAAGGAGCGCAAAGCCCAGCTGCTGGGCAAGGCCAGCCTGTCCCAGTAGCTGACTGGGACCACAGCCTTTTATTGGGGGTTAGGGAGCCAGCAGTCACCCAGCTCGCTTGGGAAAGCTCGCCCCAAAAAGGCAGGCATCAGCTGGTGCTGGTGGAAGAAATCTGGGTGAGCCACAACTGGGGTCTGGCCCAGTCAGTCCCTTCCCAGGCTCCTGAAAACAAGGAGAGTGCTTTGGAAATGCCTTTAAAATCCCTGCTTCCCACAGCTAGCATAGGCCGATAAGCTGCCACATCACCTGGGGGGCTGCAGGGGCCTGCGCTCCTCCGCCTCCTGCAAGCCCTGCCAGTTCTGCCAACCCCCTCCAAGCTCCAATCTGTCCCCTCCCCAAGGACAAATGGCACCTCCGGAGGCCCCCAAGGCTTCCTCATTCCTGCCAGATGACTGTGGCCATAAACCCCCATTGTATGCATATGCAGTTTATGCATTTCTTTACCATTTCAAAAACCTGGAGAGGGGCCGGCTGGGTGGTAGGTGCCTTCCCTGCCATCCCTCTCTTTTTGGAGGGGAATGGGAAGATTAATAGTGGGATTGAACAGTGATAAGGGCACAGAGGGTCAGGGATCAGCTGAAGGAAAGAATAACTGTCTTGGGTTGGGTGCTTGGGGATGGTCCCACTGCTGCCACCCCTGGCCAAGCACCCTGACAGAGGAATTCCCTGGTGGTTTTGGCAGCAGTAGAAAGAGAAGACGAGGTCCATCTGGGCTCCTTTTAGCTCCTCTCCAACAAGGGCTGCCAGGACAGCCTCGGCCATTGGCACTGCTGATGCCAGCCTGAGCACAAGGCTGCTCCAAGCTGGGCCAGGGGACAGGTCGTGATGTCCCAACCCCTGTTCAAATGCTGCCATGTTGGAGATGGACCTTTTGTGCTCCCCATCCTGGTGCTGTGGGTGCACGGGCCAGCTCCCAGCGGGGATCCAGTGCTGCTGCCGGAGAGTCCCTGCCAGTCCTGCCTGCGCTAAGGCAGAGCACGTGCTCCAACACGCCCGGGATGAGTTAAGCATCGGGATACGCACCCGCTGCCTATGAAATGGCCCGGGGAGCTCAGCGGTGCCACTTCCAGCCAGGCTCCTTTCCGTACAGCTGTGGTTTGGTAGCGGGGGGGAGGAGAGAGGGGTGTGCTCAGTGCCACCTGCAGCACCCATGGGTGTCTCTGCCCCCTCCCCATCCACCCAGCTGAGGCCAAAACCCGACTTTAGCCTTCCTCTCCCAGCTCCTCAAATGGCTGCACCGCTGCAGCCCAAGAAACCTTCCTTTTCCAGGGGGAGCCCCGGGAGGGTGGGAGCTGGAGGGGGGTGTGTGTGTGCAGCACCCAGCACCCCACAGGCTGCACCCTGCTTTGGGGGGCCAGGGACCCACACACCTCCCTGCTTTGCAGCGGCCCCGGTGCTGGGGCAGGGTTACCTTCGCTGTGCAAGCTGCAGGGTGACTTCTTGCGGAATTACTCTGCCAGCGTTTGTTTTTTGGTTTTTGGTTTTGTGGGGTTTTTTTTTGCAGAAGAGTTTTTATCTCCCAGTGCCTTTTACAATGTTTGCCAGGGAAAAAAAAAAACAACCCAGCCCCACACCTCTAAGTGTCTCTGCCCTCGACTCCCAACAGTGCTGCCGCAATACCTGCCTCCCGCCGTCCGCGGGCAAGGGTCTGTGCGATTGCCGCCAATATAATTATAAAATGCTGGGTTTACATCCTCCCCTCGCTGCTGCGTGGGTAGACTTTGGCCTCCACCTGCATTTCAACCGCCCATCCCCGCTCGGGGGAAGCGCGTGCAGGAGGGAACCGGGGTGCAGCTCCCCAGGTTGTGTTACCTGCTGCGGCACCCCAAAACAAAGGGCACATGACATGGGAAAAGTGGGGCGAGATGCTGGAGGGGGGGGGAGGCAGCATCCAAAACGCCCTCCTCAGTCCCCCCCCACCCCGCCCCGTCCCAGGGATGCCGGGGAAGGAGCCCCGGGGCGGCTGGGGCTATGGGGGCCCTTTCCACCCTCCGTCCGGGGCGAAATGAGGCCATAGCGGGGCGAGCGGCCGAGCCCACACCTTAGTTTATTTACCTGGAGGTGACCCACCGGTGCAGCCACCCCCAGGGCTGGCTGGCTAACATGTAACCACACATCGCTTGGCTATAAAACCAGCGTAGTGGCTGCTCTGGGTTTCTGCCCTCCTTGCTGGAAGGAGGAAGCACATGGGGAAATTAAAATCAAAAGTAACTGGTTTGCAGGCTGCCCTGCAAAGGGAAGGAACGCTTCCTTGCTCCCTTGTGAGCAAGGGAGTAAAAAAGGGTTCTCCCTTCCCGGTTTTCTCTTTTCCCCATCATTAAAATTTCAGGAGGATCAGTCGCTTCCCTCCAGCTGCCTGAAAAGATCTATTGGGGACCCAGGGCTTATCCACAGGGGACAAGCAGCAGAATTCATCTGAATTGATGGTGAGAGCAGGTCAGAGGCTTGCGAAGCCCATGTACAAACGCTGGGGGGACGAGCTGTGGTGGCTTTCACTTCATTCATGCCCAGCAGAAAATAAAACTTTATTGTCCAAGCCAGGCATACCTCTGCCTGCCTGGAGAGAAGGCTAACCCGGTCAAAATAAGGCATTTTTAATACATACATTTCATTATTTTAAATTATTTTTCAAGTCTCTGTGCACAGAGAAGCCCCCAGTGACCCTACTCCCTAATTGCAGAGAAGGGACACAAAAACTTCCATACATTTCCTTTTTTTTCTGCTGCATTCTTCAAGGTTTTGAATACCAACACCACAACCCTGCCCCAGCAAACCCGATAGAAACATTTACTGTCTGGCCAGAGTGGCTGCACCTGGATAACTGATGGGGGGATAACTACACTGCCACTGTTGGGGGAGAGCAATAACTCCATTTCTCATACGCTACAACACCGCACTCCTATTTTTTCACCGCTAATTATTAGCGCTTCCAGAAGAAGAAAATCAATGCCAACAACAGCAGGCACAGCGTGCTCCCCTCCTCAGTAGGCTCTCCTGCGTGATCAGCTCCATACCTATCCCGAGACCTCTGGTCGAGGGACAGCGTGCAGGCACCCACATGCCCAGACCCCCACCCTGGCCCAGACCTCCACCCCAGCCCAGGGCCGAGCGTGCGAGAGCAAAGGTGGCCGGACGCCAGGCACAGCTCCCCTGGCAGTGCCTGGGGAGGGCTGGGCCGGGCTGGGCTCTCTGGGGAGAATTCCTAACGGCAACCTCCTCCAACGGCTTCATGGAGCGGATGGGAACTTGGTTTAGGTTGGGTTCGGGCTTTTTTTTTGGTTTTCTTTCCAATGGAGGTAGCTGAGCCATTGCGTCTCGGAGGAGTGCTCCGGCTGCGTGCAAACTCGCCCACACGAGCACACGCATGTGCCCACCTGGGAGGGAGGAAGAGCTGGCTCTGCAAAGACGGAAGGACAGCTAGCTCACAAAAAGCCCTGGAAAAAAAACCAACCCTGAAAGCTTTGTGAAAACACACTTTTGGGATTTTTTTTTTCCCTTGTTATTTGTTTGTTTGCAGTTTGATAAGAGGGACTGGTTCCTCACATTACATGGGAAAAACGGAGCAGGAGAGGGGCTGTGGTTCAGGCGTGAACCTGGGAACGGGCTCACGTCTGACTTTATCTCCATCCCCTGCCACATTTTGCAGGGTTTTCCTTGGGCTTTAGTGCTACCAGTGACGTGCTAAGGCAAGCTACAACTGAGCGCCCTGGTTTGTGGATTCTCTGGTGGCTAATACAGGGTTGAGCTGACACTGCCACCCCTTCCCTTCATGGGATGCTAGCCTGCTCGGAGTAACCACCCATTGCAGAAAGCTGAGCCAGAACTCCTCCACGTCCGTCAAAACGGTTGGAACAGGCAAATAAATGTGGAAGTTTTACTGAGACATGACCTGCAACACAGCCTTACCAAGAAGGCTGGCAAATGCCTGTGTAAGAGCACAGAGGGGAGGGAAGGGGTGGATGAGGCACAGAGGTTGCACAAGCTTCATTTTCTTTGGAAACCAGGATAAAAATGCCCCCTAAGCATTGACTTCAGACATGTTATCCAAGATCACTGTAGAGATCTGAGCTGTTTCCCCAGGGGAAAAATGGCCTTCAGCTTTTCACAGGCTCCTTCACATGTGAGTCAACCCTTCCCTGACTGGTGTTCAACCCCGTCTCCACGAGACGACGCGTGCCGCTACGCTCAGGCCAGCAAAGGAGGAACCAAGGCACAGGAAAGAGGGTATCAAAGACAGGTATGGGCATCGCACACCAGGAACCAGGTACTGGCAGCCAAGGCGTTTGTTTGAGGAAATCTCATGTGGAGAGCAACCAGCAGAGCCAGCAAAAAAAAGAGGCCCTCCTGAGCCACGTTTCCCTCAGCACAAGCTCATCCTCTGTCTCACTCCGTGTTTGAGAGCATCCGCAACGCAGCTCGTCTCCTTGCAAGGAGTTACCCTCGCTCTGCTAGTCACACATACCCCATCGGCCCCGCGAAGACTTCTTTGCAAGGGGCCTGGGGCAGTCAAGGTCGTGTTCATTATGGGGAACTCTGAACTCTCCTCTCTTGTCCCTCTGCCAACCACCAGCTAAAAAGGCTTTCCCCAGCAGTACTGCCACGGGGTGCTCCTGCCTCCCTCCTCCATCACCCCCACTTCCCTGCTTCTGCAGCGTGCCTCTGGCCGGGCTTACCCAACCCAGCTGGAAAAGTGTCTCAGGAAAAAGTAAATGGGCTTTTCCACATTGTTGCAGGGTTTTAAGGCAGACCCAGCTGCTAATCTGGTCCATGGCTGGGCTTTCCTGAAGGTTGTGTACCTGCAGGAGCTCACCTCGAGCATGGGAAGGGGGCAACCACCCAAAGCAGAGGAGCAGGGCCACAGCAGGGAAGTCGAGCACTTCAGCAAGAGCTAGCCCTTGGGAGGAGGGCGAGAACACCTGAACTACCATGGAAGAAACTCAGGCTGTGAAAGCACAACCTGAACATTCCGCACCCAGGGTTTTAGCTCCTCAAGCGGTTAATGCCAGGCTTGGGTAGAGGCGCTCGGCTTCCAGCTGGGGTGAGCTGCGCCCTTCCCCAGTGCCAAGGGCGCTGCGCTGGCTCACATCCGCCGTGCATCTGGCTCGACCCTGCTCTTGGCACTCCAGTGGCCTTGGACACATTACAAGCACTTATGCATAAGTCTTAATAACAGTAAACACACCGATGTGAGCAAAACTATTAGACTCAATTGAAATATTATCACTCCCACTAATTTTGCCTTTCATTTTAATCACATCCATTCAGCAGACAGATGAAAAAGATTGTAACGAGGAGGGATCGGCTTCACACATTTAGTTTTCCTCTTCCACTCTGGATAGGGCTGGGGATGCGACCCTGCCATCCCCTCGCTGCAACTGCTCTGTAACTCTTCTAAGCTCTACCTGGAAATACCTGAGCCTGGTTTTGAGACAGGGACTGTGGTACCTGCTGAGGTTGAGATTCCTTGCGCCCCACCATCCTGCCTGGTAGCGAGCTGTGGCAGATGCTTGGAGAAAAACATACAGGAAGCGGTTGGGAACAAGCCTACACCTTTCACAGTACACCTCCCCCCCTCCCGTTCGTTTGTCTTTTAAGGAGTTCATGCGGCATCAAGGGCACCCCAGGAATTTGTACAGTTCCTTTCTGAATCCACAGGCAAGTTCAGCTTCTGTAGCACCAGGGGCAATGACTTCCACAACTCGCTCACACACGGTACAACCTTCTTTTTGCTTGATTTAAGCTTGCTGCCCACACCCACTGGTTACCCCTGGACTGGGGGAAATGGTGAATGATTGTTCCCTGACCTCCTTCAGGGTTTTACAGACCTCCCCACTAGACATCCTCTTCTTTGATACAATTGTAAGTGTAATCTTCCACGCCTCCGATGTGCTCGTTTGGGTGGTAACGCAGCAGGTAGATAGTGACTGCTGACAAGTTCCCTGCTTTTTGGGAGCGTGACCTGAGCCTCTGTCTGCTCCACAATAGCCAGGGGGACGTTTGCTTTAACGTGTTAGAGGGCGAAAGTGCCCCGAAAGGCTGAAGTCCTCCAGCTGAAGTGCATCTGAACACGGTGGATCAAAGTCATTCAGGACAGCCATCTGTGGCCTCACACGGGAGCACTGGGAACATAAATTTTCCTCGGTCTGTGAAGCACTGGGATACTGCAGCGAGGAGGTGCCAGGGAAAAGCCCCCAGGGAGAGGAATAATGCTGTCTTCAGAGCACGAAAAACTGCCAAACTCGAGGCCTAGGGCCACACACCGAACAATGAGAAGAAACCAAACAATTGAAGAGCTGCTTTCTCCAGCTGCTTGCCCTATGCCATTCGGGTTCTCTGGGCACGGGAAGCGCAGAACCGGAGGTCTTCACGCAATAGAGGCGAGCGTCGTTCTTGAACCCCCAAGAACTCTCNGCGCCCGCCCCCCGGCCGCGACCCGGGCCCCCCGCCGGCAGAAGCCCCGGAGGACGCTCCCTCCTCCGCACGGGCACCGGCTCTCCCCGGGAGCGGCGTCCACGGGGCACAGGCCCCCTCTTCTCCGTCGGCGGTTCTGCTCGGAAGGGTGCGAGCGCCCGGCCGCGGCGG
>VYZV01035872.1:155459-182402 GCA_013401275.1 Pandion haliaetus | reverse complement strand
CCTGACATTAAGCTGACTGATGAGATGGTGATGATAATGGGAGGAAAAATGGAGGCAACTCCATTCAAATGGTTTATGGAGATGTGTGTCAGAGGCTATCTGGCAGTCAGGTAAGGTGTTCTTAACTGCTCAGAAGTGGAAGTGCTTGCATGTCCAAAACCAGATGAGAAGATAAATAATAATAAATATTTGTCTGCAGGGGGTCTGAGCCTGTCAGACTGTCCTAGTACCTCCAGCGACCTTTGAAACAACTTAATAATCCTGCAATTCTACAGCCTAACTTTGTGGTTTTTTTCTGTTCTTATGTTATATTTGAAAATTTTATATATTATATTCAATTTATAAATGACGTTACACACATTTCCTCACACGATTTAGTATGCTGTTAAAACTTCACAGTAAGAAACTACAGGAGAATCAAAATCTTTCTTGTTTTCCCAAATAGGACAATCGCATTAATGACCATTTCAGCTAGAGTTAATTAGGTAGGAGATGTGAAATATGCAGGGGTTTTGGTGGCTCAGCTCTTCAGCTGTGATTGCCAGCCAGTCACAGTAAAGATTTGCAACTTTACCTTGCTCCATACCAAGCAAACAGGGTTTGCTTTAACATGCAGGAGCACTAATAAATGTATGAAGATGATGTTGCATGTGGGTGGGAGGAGGACAGTACATTAGAGTCTAGATAAAAGCTCATTCTATCACGAGTATAAAGTATTATTGATTGATAGTACCTTACAGAATCAAAGTTTCTTCAGCTAGTAGCCCCAGAAGGGGCTGTCTTGGAGTCAATATCTATTTGGTTCCTTGAGGGGGAGCAGTCTGGAGAAAGTTTTGTGTCAAAGCAAAAACGTCACCCAAGTAGTAGAGTAATATCTTGGTAGGTAATAAATGTTCTGAGTGGGAGGAGAGGAAGGAGAAGGGAAGCTGGGCTGATGTAGCAGAGAATTACATAATTACGAATTAGAAGATAATCTGTTACTGTGGTATTGCTGGTTTCAGCCTTTTGTACTGTTTTGACATACTGATTCACCTTTCTGATGCCAAAGAAATGTTGTATACTAAAGCATTGCTTTGTATAATCCTCCTTGAGATTGTTCATCTTGCAGCATTCTGAGTATCTGGTAGTCCAACATAAAGGAGTGAAATTTAAAGTGACAGATTGCAAGCAATGGTGTAGCTCCACCAGCAAATATAAGAGGATTGTATGTGTTGATTTAATTAAAGAAAAAGGTGTGATCCAGCTTGTTGAACTCAGCTTGCCTGCTTTACCTACCAAGGCTGCAGAAGCTTGAGTGCTGTAACCTTTTTGTCCTCTTTTTCTCTAGGCCTTACATGGATGCTGTTGTCTCACTGGTTACGTTAATGTTGGATACAGGGCTGCCCTGTTTCCGAGGGCAGACAATCAAGCTGTTGAAGTAAGTCAGCATATGTATGAACTGGAAAATGTTCATATGTTCTTCAGAGAATGTATACTGCCACAACTTGTGCAGTGAGAACAGGTGTCATGATACTCAAATATCTAAAATGTCTTAATGTTGTAAAAATGGTGGCTTCTGTTTATAGAATATCTCGGAAAGTAGGAATTCCAGAGGCCTTTTCAGAGAATTAAGTTCAAGTGCAAGTACATGGATTATCTTTAAGTTCATAGGACTAGCAAAATAAGACTGTAAAGGAAATATCTGCTTTAATTGAGAGGTAATGTGTTGCAGGGTCTAATGCCCTCTGAAATGATGTTGGACTCTGAAGAACAGCATCTTAAAATTTGTTCTACAGATAATGCAGTACTGAATGGGTCTATGTTGTAACATCCAACAGCTTAGGCAGATACAAATTCTAATGTGACACTTTAAACAGGCCTTCAGGCTTATGCCTCCAGAGTTAGCTCCAGAGTGGGCAGAGTTAGCTCAGCATTTCCTGCATATAACTTCCTACCATTTCCTAAAGATAAGCACAGATTCATAAAGTATGATGGGCTGCAGCTTTAAAAGCAGCAGCTGCCTAGAAAGAGGGATCTGCTGTTCCTAGAATTACCACTAGACTGATGAAAAGTTCATGGCCTCTGTCTCTGCTAACGGCAAGTGCTTATTAAAACATAACATAATTTGTACGAGGTAGTCTCACAAGAAGTAGGTACTTGCAGCAAGTGAAATCAACACCTGGCTAAGCTTGTGCAAAGACACGTTTGTATCATGCTCAAAGGAGACCTCACTAATTTTACTCTTGCTTTTTGTGATTTTCTGCATATAGACACAGGTTCAGCCCCAACATGACTGAACGGGAGGCTGCAACTTTCATCATCAAGATCATCCAGAATTGTTTTCTCAGCAACAGGTTTGGCATCTCTGCATGTCTTCTCCCTATGGCTAAAGGAAGGTCATCAAGCTTTGAGCAGAGCTAAAAAGTAGAGTTTTATCAGTCAGATACCAAACGTTTTCAAGTTGTTGATATTTAGATAGTGCAGGGTAGGAGCTTTGCTTCTCAATATGCTGCATCTCTTCCCTTTTACACTCGGAAGGAAGGCTTAAGCCCAGGCTGGTCAAATAGCAAGGCTGGCTAGTCTGAAGAACGGAAGGTTTTGTGTCAGAATGAATTGTTGGCCCAAAAGTTAAGCATTTTGGCTCCTATGTTAGAGCATGGCCAACTGTACTATTAGGGTTATATGCCTAGTTGAGATACCCCCTTTTATATAGAGTAGGGTCACCTCTACGAATAAAGGGATAAATAGTAAAGAATGGTATTGAATGGCAACAGGAATAGCATGCCTTCTGGTCAGAACGAAGAGGGATTGACATTGAAGCTTGTTCCCTTTTGTAAGGAGACGGTTTCTTGAAAAACAGTATGCATTGTCCATTGGTCTGAGTAAGCATGAAGGTGAAACAGGACTACAGTGACTTTCCAAAATCTTTTTTATAATTGCTTGTAGGCATTAAGTTGCCTGAATATCCTCCTGAAATTCAAAGCTGCTATTCTGTGCAAAAGTGTATTTGATTCTTCTCCAGAAATGCATTCTCATCTTTCTACTAATTTTTTCTTCATGACTTGGTACTACATTAACATATTAATCATTTTGCTAGACCGTATGTTAGTTATTGTATAATACTGGCTAGGGAAGATGCCTCAAGTAGAGAACACCGGCAGTGTGGTTTTTGAATGTCTTTGTAGTTGGGCCATGTTTATTTGTCATCTATTATCCAGTACACTGAATGGAATAATCAGTTCTATCAGATAATTAGCAATTTAAAAATCAACTTAATCACCACCTAGCCAATCAACTGTAGGTTTTTTCTGCTCAAGTATACAAATAGTTTGGTATCTCGTGCAAAACTTTTGAAAGGAAATGACATGTAAAACATAATTTTATTACATTTAATACTTTAAGTCAAATAAATTTAATACTTAAACATCTTAAGTGCATGTTTTATTATTATCCCAGATAATACAGACTTTGTGGGATATATTGGAGAGTCTAATACAAACTCTTGTGTAGTTCCATATGGAGTCAGCCAGTAAGGCTTGCTGGCTCAGATAGACCCCTGCTAGAACTGAATCGAATTTTCTAGTGCCTGCTGGTGCATCTGCTCAGAATCTTAGATTTATATTGGGGGTTATGAAGGCAGTCACACTGCACCCAGAGCCAGCGTAGTTCTGGCAAGCTTGAGCTTCTGTACCTGTGGCATGGTTAGTCTGTGACCTGAATAAGCTCTGCCCGTGGATAATTGAGTTATCTGTAACAAGGCCTAGATTTGTTTCTTCAGTCACTCATCAGAGATGCTGCTATTGATGCTGTTATTTCCCCTGCACTTCTGATTTCATTATTAGCATTCTCCTTAATTAAGATTGCTTTTATTTCCACATAATCCTGTCTCCATGCAGCCCTGATGATCTTGCTTTGTTCATTGTGCATTTGCTTCTCCTAAAACAAACTGCTGATGCAATGTGAGGTGCTTCTGGCTTATCCAAACACAGGATCCAAGCTGCTGGTGGTGTTGCCACACTGCGAAGCGTGGAAATACTTGTTTTACCTAGTTTAAACAAGAGCAGGATGTTTTGTGCTGTTCATAACAGTAACTGGGCCTTCACAATGCCTTCAAAGCATTTAGGGCTAGTTTTGATTAGCAGCTGATTTGCTTCATCCATGTTTTGTTTCTGTGACAATGAGTGCAGTGTTTTTTTAAACTTTTACTTACCTCTGGCTTTGCTTTTCTTCTGTAGGAGTAGGACATATGACATGATCCAGTACTACCAGAATGACATCCCATACTGAGAGACACTAGAGATTCACTGCCGAAGTGGAACATGCAACCCCGTGCCCTCACTCCAAACTTGTAATAAATAGGAGATGCTTAATCGCACCTTGCTATCTTCCATCTTTTGTGTATGTGTGTGTACATGTTTCCTGGACATTGCAACAATCAGTCTGATTCATTCCTTTCTCTTGACCTGGTTATATATATTTCTGTTTTTTCATGGATTTTTGGAGTTGGGCTGCAATCACAATAAAAATTGTACTAGGATTATGAATGTATGTGAAAGAGGTAAAGCTTGTGGAGTTTGGTAATTTTTCGTGCAATGCAAGGATTTTAGAATACCTTGAAAAAGTAAAAAAATCCCTTTCCTGCACAATCCCACAAAATGCCACGGAAGAGAAGGGTATGGATTTCTCTGTGGAAGCAGAAATGTTAACTTGTTCTAATTTTACTGTAGAAAAAGCCTGATAATCATCCAAGGTGGTTATGTCTGTGTAGCTGTGTTCTGTACATGGTCCCTGCTACGTGGTCAGTATTTCCTATGTACATGAAGAATGTATTTTTTCCTTTTGTGCATTTTAAAAAAGAGACTCTACTGAAGATATATTTAATCTATGAAACGTAATAAAAGACCTTAGACTTTGTGTCTGTTGCAAGTCTTTTGCCATGCACTGAGTTTTAGTTTATACTCTGTATTGTTCAGCACATTTTGTGTAGTGTTCATTATATAGTAATCTCTATCTAATGGAGAAATCCGATTTCTTCTTCAGCTTCTTGTCCATTCTAAATGACGTTTTTTATTCGTGAAGAAATGGGTTTGTGCACGACTCGCGTACTGAGGAGCCGAAAGGTAGGACCGAGGCACAGCTTCCCCCGCGCTGCTTACAAAGGAGCCCTACCCTGAGCTGGGACACACGTCTTCGGGATCTTCCTTCCCTTTCTACGTGCTTGTCATTCTAGAATGTGCTCTTGGGATTTTCTCCGCTGGATCTCCAGTCCATGCCTGCTCTGGCCGGGGGCTGCCCGGCCCCGGGGCCGGGCCGCTGGCGGCGNCGCCGCGGCGGCTGAGGAGGCGCTGGGCAGCACCTGAGGGGGCCCGCGCGGAGGGAGGCGCGGCGCCGTGGCGGGCACGTGCGCTGAGGGGGCTCAACGCTGAGGAGAAATCGGGCTCGACGCTGAGGGAGGCGCAGCCCTGAAGTGCGGCCGCGCTAAAGCGGGGGTCCAGCTCTGAGGGGAAGCCGTGCCCCGAGGGGGCTCGGCCCTGAGGAAGGCCCGACGCTGAGGTGGCGTGAGGGTGACCCGTCCTTGAGGCGGGTTCGGCCCTGGGGGGGNCCTGAGGCGGGGCTGCGCTGGGAGGGGGCCCGGCCCTGAGGGGTGAGGGTGTCGTGAGAAGTGCCCAGCCCCGATGACCAGATCGTTGTTCACACGAGGGACCCGGCCTCTAAGACGGACGGGCCCTGGGCTGTAGTTGCCTTGGCCGAGCTCCTGGGTTTACCTGGGAGCTGGGCCGTGGCGGCAGGCTGAGCCGTGCAGGGCGCAGGGTACTCTGTGCGTGAGGGGATGGGTGGGCGCCTGCCCTGCAGTGCCGATGATGTGGGTATGCCCATGTCTTCCCCTTGGTAGTGTGCCCTTTTGAGTAGCTTTGAGCCAGCACTTCAATCTCCCGGGGTGAGTTCCTGCTTTGCTGAGGGAACTCCCAGTGTGTGCCCTTGGTCCCGGGGCAGCTGGAGCTGCTTAGGGGGGCAGCCAGCCCAAAGCCAGACTGGCTAAGGAGGTCCCTGCCAGAGAAGGCAGCTGACGTCGTAGCAGGGTGATGCGCTGCCATGCTTACAGCTCAGGGAGACAGGGGCAGGAGAGAGGGCAGCATGCTTTGCCTCTGCCTGTGTGGTGTAGTGAAGGGCCTGTCCCTTTCCCAGCCCTTTCCCAGGGCTGCAGCCTGCCTGTTCATTCAAAAATGGCTTAGGTTTTGCCACGGGTGTCAAAATGGGTCTTGTGCCACTGCCTGTTCCCTGTGTGGTGGGTGGCTCATGGCAAGGTGGGCTCTGAGCCCCTTTTTTTGTTAGCAAAATGGGGAGGTGCCACTGGCTTTCTAAAAATGTTTTGAGGGTCACCGGGGAGTAGTGTACAAGAACTGCTTTAATTGCTGATTTAATTCAATTTTATTATACAGGCACCTGGGATATGGAGTAATTTTTGTGCTCTGTGCCTGCGGCTAGTTGTACCTATTCAGGCTCCATAGGAAAAAGAGCTGATTGACACTACAGATGTGGTATACTTCCTCACACCTTTCCTGTAGTGGGGAGCAGGTGGAGTAATGAGATGTGAAGGCTTCTTCTCAGGGGAGGTGGCAAGGAGTTCTAATATTTTGCTAATTCCAGTTAATGCTTATGTGCATGTATTTTCCTTTCCTGCACCTCAAAATAAATGTACCGTGTAAAATGAAAACCCAAATGAATGTCTGAAGCAGCCTTATGATGAGAAGATCAATTAAGAGCTAGCATAAGTGGAGATGGCATCAGAAGTTACTCTCTTGAATGAGTACAGGATAAACGAATGCTATTAGGTGTAAACTTCCTAACAAACACTTGTAGTAGTATTGTTAGGAATATCTGGCTAGAAGTGGCTATCAGCTGGTGAATAATAATATTAGGAATAATAAGTGGAGCTCTGCTAATGCTGGACTTCCAAAAGTCACTCCCAGTTGCAAATCTCAACCCACATAGCAATTTCTGTGTGTTCTGGAATAGGTTGTGTAGAATTTGCTAGTGTGTGATTAAAGCTGTCCAGGGTTTTGTATGAGGAAGTGAATGAGTTTGAGTGTTCTTCATAGTGCTCACTTATTTTACATACTTCAGTCATGCTGGCTGGAGAGCTGACATGGTCTTAGTTTCTTCTGTCAAGTTTGTCCAGAGGAATGAAAGCAGCTGGAGCTGAATGTGTGTAGAGGTCAACTGGAGTTATCACAAGAACAAGCTGGTTTGCAGTACGCTTCTAAAAACTGTAAGATGATTGCGTTTGAGATAACTTGGTTTTATTGTTTCTTCTGCTGCGAAGCTTGCTGAAATTTTGCGAATGCGTTAAAACTCCACGTTAGTAGGAATGATGAGCTCTTGTGACTTCTTTTCTCACTGTGGTTTCTGGTGACGCTGTGTGCCAAAGCTCACCTGCTGACATCTGTAGATTTCATTTTCACAAGTTCACAAGTGCCTGATTCCCCTCCCCTCAGGGTTCCTGCCCAACAGCACAGAGGTGGGAGAAAACTCCCCTGTAATTTTGCATCCATTCTGATACAGAGGGGATTAGGCAGTTCACATTTAATCATACAAGGCAGTACCCTAAAAATGATTCTTCCTAAATGGGACGTGTTCTGTATCTTCCTCCAGGCAGACTGAGGAGATGAAAATACTAGGATGCTCCAGAATATTGCAAGCACTTCAGACATATTGAATCAATGCAGTTGGAGACAGCATAGACTTATTTCACCTTCATCCTCGAATCAGGGAAGGATATGTCCTTTACACAAGGAGGCTGGCAGGACTTTCAGAAGTTGCTTAGGTAATTAAGAATAGATAGAATTAAGACCTACACAAAGGTATTCTGAAGTTTTTTGTCTCTGAACCTTATGCCAGAATATGTCCTGATGCCTCCACAGTCCTGGGAGAGAAGAGGCATCAAAAAGAGGGGGGAAAAAATGTTCTTATTAAAAAAAAAATAAAAAGTTTTATCTAAGGAAAGATGCACCTATGGTTTCTCCACTCAGAAATTCTAGGTCATGGTGAGAGGCAGACTTCCTTGGCTATACCCACTGCAGTTCTTTCTGTGTTGGTTGTGCATATAAAGAGCCCTTAAGAAGGGAGCAAAATTTATGGTGGTTCATTTGCATCTGATGGACCCAGGGTTCAGTGCTACTACTGGTAACTTGATCAGCACTATTCAAATGCTAATCTCATTATGTGTGTTAGAGACTGAAGCGCAGCAATCCACCTCCATTAGCGCAATGTGCCTGCATGATGTTCTGGCTGGTGCGCAGGGTCGTGGTACCCCCTGCAGACACCCAGCACATGCTGCATAGCATCAGGGTTGATATGGGCAGAGAATGGGAACACGGTGGAGGAGCCAATGAAATGAGCAAACATGGCAAGAGGAACTAGAGTCCTCTTTGGAAAATGCTTGAGAGGGGGGAAGGGTTTGTGGCCAACAGAACAGTTTAGATTAGACTTTTTTTATCTTTTTGCCATAAATATGTCCATCCTTTCCCCTTGCTTCCACATGAATGCTGTCAAAAAAAAAAAAAAAAAAAAAAGCAGTAAACAAAAGAATTTGTCCTGAAAGTAGATACAGCTTAAAAGCATGATTAATAATTGTTTGACGCTATGAAAAATATTGTGCCTGTGCTGTTTGGTGTTATGACATTTTTGCTTGTCCCACGTAACAAGGACTAAAATCTGCTGGGCAGCATGTGGCACACTCAGACAGCGTGCACAGGAGTTATTTCTAGGTAAAGACTCTCTGACAGAACTTTGTTACTGAAAGCACTTTGAAATGTTTGGAGGTGCTGCTGCAGTTTCCAGGCCTGGCGCGAAGGATGCCTACCCCAGGCTGTTACCTATGGTATGTCAGTGGTGGGTTGGTTTGTTTGAGGTTTTTTATGCCTCATCTGCTTTTGTAAGGATTCTGCATTTGGGAGGTCACAGGAGTTATAATCCTGAAGAAGCAAGATTTGTAAGGTGACATAGTGTATTTATTAGATAAGCTACTTAGCTGGCAAAAGCAGATGAGCTCTGATAATGCTCAGTCCTGGCATCAGCTGGCTTAGTAAATAGCACAACCTTCCCAAAACGATTGTTTTTATGATGGGCTGTTGCAACTGCACCAGCCCTATTAGTAGAGCTTTGTAGTTCTGGGCGATGCCTTTGTGTTTATTTCTGGTACGATATCAGTTGCCTAATAGCAGTGTTAGTGTTGCTGTGAGTCTTGTTATTCTAACATGTCCCTCTCCAGTCAACACAGCCATGGTTAGCCTCAGTGCTTACTATAGCAGCAAGAAACTGCGAACATGCTTGTGGTAAGGTTTATGAACGTTATGCGTGGCTCTGCTGCCTGCCTGGGGAGAGAACAGGGAGGATGACACAGTGACATAGATAAGCAATCTCAGTAATCATGCAGGCAGACAACAATGGCTGGCAGTTCGCTGAAAGGAGAAGTTACATACCTGACTGCATTCAGGTATCTCTTCCCAAGGGAGGCATGGCTGCCGAAAGGGGAAGGGAATTGGGAGTGATTGTTGGGAATGTGGGTGTAAGTGCCCACACAAAGACTGTGTTGCATACCCTGACATCTGACACACACCTTTGGGAATTAAAACCCCTCATTGGCAACAGATACAGAGCTAGGAATGTGTCTTGGTCTGTGCTTAAGCAAGTTGTCTTAGCTTTGCAGTTATAAGCCTGGCAAAACAAATTGTGCTTTGCTGTGGGAGGGAAAAAAAATTCTGAATTGTAGCAAATGTAGGAGACAGTCCCAGATGCATGTATTGATCAGGAGTGAACATGTGGGGTGGTAACTTTGATCCTGATGTAAGAAGGGGTGAGTCATGGAATTTCACCCTTGTAGAGGTGTAGGAGTGATACCTCACGGAGAGGAATATGCCTCTGGATAACAAAAAGATGAGAGAGAAAATCATATTGCTATCATGTAGTTCTCTCTTCCCTAGTGCAACACTTTGTGAGTTATATTTTGACTGCGGCATCAAAGCTTTTTTGAGATGCTTGTTGTTAGCATAGAGATGAAGACTATGTGTGCATCTTTGCATGCACACGTGCAAATCATTTCCTTGCTGAGAACTTCACGTTACTCTTTGGAGCACAGACCTAACAGCTTTGGAGTACCTGACCTCATTGCACATAGAATCCTGTATGTGTTGCAAAGCTGTTTCTCGTGCAGGACAGTGCTGTGCCTGTGTGGTAGCCGATGGTACGTGAGTGATCTAATAAAGCCACTTATGGAAGCTGTGCTTAAAAGAACTTTATTAACCTAGGTAAGTAACAAATTGCAGGAACGTACTATGTTGTGGCATTGAGAGTCAGAAACTGGAATCTTAGTGTCAGGCCTGACTGCCTGCACCAGCTTGGACAGAAAGAGTATTGGTAAGGGTAGAGTAAGGATTTTTGGAGCTGTGAGGATAACCGACTGACTAAACCATTTTGCCAAGTATTAGAAGTTGTAAGTTAGTAGAACCTTCTAGAATATCTGATCTCTTATGAGTCAGATAGAAACTGTTTCTGTGCAGTTTTCAGAGGTCCCGTGACCCCCACACAGATTCCTGACTCCACATCTTGGGCTAGGGTAGGATAAAAGTCAATTTTCCTGTTTTCTTTTGGAGGTGGGAGTTACTCATCACTCAGATGACTTGGGCAGGGTGGAAGTGAAGGGTAAAGCTGCCTCCCATGGCTGCAAAGGAAGGATCCCAGCAGTGCCAGTGCAAGGGGCATCTGCTGTCTCTTCTGTGCTGGATCCCAGATGAGAAGAACTGCACAAGAGCTTTGTGAGGTGTGGGAGGTGAGCTGAGGTACAGTTGCCCCAGAAAACAGACCTGAAAATCAGTTGTCTATGCAGCCCTGGTAGGTGGCAGTGCTTTCCAAACCTGTTGCCTTTAAATCTCTGGTAATCAGAGCCAGATGCTGAGCGCAGATCTCAGCTCTAGCACGGGGACTCTGAGCTGCATGTGAGGCTGAATGGTGCTGACTGCTGTCTGTTCTTAACCGAGATCCCGCTAATTTTCTCGGCCTCATTAACTGCAGCCTCGCAGCTCTGTGGGCTGGGCGGCAGAGGGCACTCCGAAACCAGCGATGGTGCCTGGGACACATGGGCCGAGCAATTGAGGAGAAACAAATCTGCCATCTGCCTTTCCTGTAAGGCGAGCAAGTCTGGCAGGAAAAACCTTGCCGTGACCTTTAGTTGTGACATATCTGTCACGGCAGGGACTGGCTGGTAGAGCTAGAGAGTACCTGAGTATCAGATATGAAATTGCTCAAGAGCCTGACAGTTTGTATTCCACCGTATTCTGCTGGGGAGGTTTTTGACCTTCCAAGGGACATAAAGGAAATGTGTTTTGCTGACTCTGCATTGTTGTCTCAGGTGAAGCCTTTAAATATATGGGTCTCCTCTGGTATAGCAGGCATGCAGAAATCCATAGTTCATTTACCAAAAAAACAGTGATTTGTCCTGGACAGTGCAGTAGTTCTCCTTGTTATTGCACTGTGTTGGATAAGCAGCAGCTGTATTCAGCTCCAGAGGTGGCTATATTTCTGTGGTTGTGTGCATGTACATTTTTTGAGAGCTGCTTTGGGGTGAAAGGTACTCTATATGCAGGCTCTGATCCAAGTTGTCCATTCTTTTAAGGTTCATGAGTACTTAAAAAATAAAAATCTCCCCACATAACAGTAGTTGAATATTCTCTCTTACCTTTAAGCAATTTGCCTTGGGCTTCACCTTTGCAGTAGACATAGTGGGTAGATGGCACTGTGAAGTCTTTAAGCCTTGCAGAATAAGCAGAACGCAGGTGGTAGGATGGGGGAAGAAGACAGGTCCAAGAGAAGAAAACATAAACTATAAAGAAGCTATAAAGAGCTCATTGATTACATGTAATTCTTGTGGTCGTTTTGAGTCCAGGTAAGTAGTAGTTAATAGTCTTCCCCATGCTGTCTGTGACAAAGGTGGGATCAGGTGTTTGGAATCCTCTACCATGAAGATAGTCCTGGTCTGTGCTGTTACCAGGCTTGAAAAGCACTGTCTAGGGATGCATCGCAACAGAAACCTGGGCTCTGAAAATTGCTTTGTCCTTCTTGTCCCGCATGTAAACTGAGATTTGAATGTCAATGTTTTTAGCATCAAGCCTGGCCTTTAGGCTGCAAACCCAGACAATAAAAAAAGAAGCAAGTCCAGGTACAGCTGTGGCTGTGCCACAGATCAGAGCTCAAACAGAGGGTCACACAGATATACAGTAATTTCAAGCTTATTAGCTTGCAGACAGGATGACTAGATCAGAGAGGGGGATTAAGCTCTAGGTAAGAAGACAAATGTGCCAAGGAAACACCTGAGCTGGATCTGTGATGAAACCTCAGAAAGACCTCAGGAGCCTGAAAACCCAGTTGGTTTCCAGGACAATGCTGAAATTAGTTTTTCCTTGCCTCTCTGCTGACACTGTGATCCTTCTTCCAATTTGAAGAGTTTTCTTTCCTTTGAGATGTAGCTCTTATCAGATTGTGGGACAAGTGACTCAGTGCAGTGCCTGAGGCTATGGGAACAGGGCTGATGGTAACTGAGTTCCTACCCATCAGCTCAGCCTGGAAAACCAATCATGTTTGTGTTCCTGCTTCATCTCAACTGAAAGGTAAGACTCCTAAAGTTAAATGTCACCAAAGTTCCTTAAAACCAGAGGAGGTTTAAGAGCAGGTATATCAGTTCGCAGCTTCACTGAGGAGCAGGATTCCTCAATTCATGTTGCCATAACACTGTCGCATGGGATATATGTTGGACCAAATCCCTTTAGAAATGCTTGAAGTGAGATGTAGGGAGCTTGATTTCTTGCAAAAGATGTGCTCTGAATTTGGGAGCTGCTTTGGCTGCTGAATTCTTAGGGAACTTGAACCCAATAGGATGTAAATTGGGAATCCAAAAATCAGCTGCCATTTCTTGAGAACTGAGCACATTTGTGTGCCTGTGCAAGGGAGCTCTCAAAGTACAAATTGAAATTGGAGTCCTTTTTCCTCGCATATCTATTTCTAGGATTTTTGAGCATTATTGGTAACAGTATAGGTAAAAGTGACATTTCAGCAGATGCAACTTTTACGCTGAGTATGAGTTTCGAATTCAAAACTTGTTTACAACAAAGCCTGCTGCTGATTGATATCCCTCAAAGTTACTGTGGTTTCCCCTTTTCCCAGGAGATTGTGTCTACTAATTGCATAGAAGTGATAGGAAAAGCAAAGCTTGCCCTTCGCTTTATTAGGGATCCTTTGCAAAAAGCTCTCTCCGAGGTGCGAGTGGCTTTTGCTGAAATATTGGGGCTGTTCTGCCTCTCAAAAAGTTGATGTGCTTTGGGAGAAAATTATTCGCTGGACCTGCAATTGCACTACACTCTGAGGGCTTGTTTGGGAAGTGGAGGTGGGTGCTGTGTGTGTATGCCCGTACAAGCGGTCACCACTAGATGACACCATGACTCTGGCAACAAGGTCCAGATTAACCCTAAAACCAAGGGCATTTTGCCTGTTTCGGAGGGTTTGTTACAAACCCAGAATACGGGCTGGATTTGCAAACCTTTCAGTGAACCAGGGTCAAGTTTCCCCCGAATGTAGGCTGAGGTTTGAGCAGAATGGGCTCAGTTCCAGGTGACAGGGTGGGATTTATGATTTGGGGTGGAAACCATCTGAACGTTTGACTTGCAACCAGGCTGATCTTGGCTGTGGTTATGCTTGGAGGGCCTGTGTGTATTTGAAACAAAATCTCAGACTGAGGTTCAGGGAATATGAGCCTGCCTGAGCCAAAACCAGAAGGGGTTTGCACGACCCTGCTGAGAACTGCTGTAAGAAGGTTTCACGTGACTTCATTGCTCACCCAAGGTGGGTCCAGGCACGAACCCAAAAGCAGTATCCGGACCTGGTCAGCAGTAGCCCCGCTTCCCTTTTAACGCTTTGTCACTGTGGGTGGTAGGTAACTAAACACTTGACAAGGAGTCAGCAAGCGCGCCTTGCCACGCTGCCGCCACACCTAGCTTAACCGCTCACCATAGTGTGATGGTGGCTCAGCTGCTGCAGGGGCAGCCTTGTCTCCAGGAGCGCTTTGCTTTCTGGTCAACTGACTGACTTGTTACCCACCAGCAGAAGGTAGCTGTTTCTCCTGGGGTGTCTTTCTGGGCTCTCACTCTTTAAATTGCACAGGGCCTAGCAGGTACAGCTCTGCAACTGTTCATCGAGCAGCGGCTGTTGCTTGCTACTTCTTTCTCTTTTTTTTGGCAGAGGAAATGCTTAGTTATTCCATCGCCTGAAAAAGCTTTTTTTTCTCCTGTAACTACTCTGTATGTACACCTAATCAAGTTACTCTTCCATTGCTTTCTTCATCCCTGTCAGTGAGACTTAGAGGATGTTCACATGAAGCATGTTAATAAACCAACCTGCACGTCTTCTACTCTTGCAAAGGGTACTTTTGCATCCTGAAGTTTGGCAACTGTCATGTAATGTGGCTCCGAGGATTGATTCAGGGAATTGATAATCTAGGAGGTGTTTGTACAGTGCGCTGTCACCTCCTTTGAAATTAATGTCTTTCCACTACCACCGCAGTGACAATCCTCACATGCAATCTGGTTAAATATCTTGTAGCAAGAAGTCAGCACAGAGTGGGAGCATTCACCTAATGAGCACATTGTGTGTAAGCTACGCCCAAACACCTGTTGTCCTTGTGTCCCACACTAGTCGTGGCCTAGAGGGAGCCCAGCAGTTTGAGAGACAGGTCTTTTCGGTAACACTGTGACTCCCAATAGTGCTTGGAGATTTGTATTTTATTTTGGCGAACTTGTAGTGCATGGGAGTTTCCCGAGTTATTAATTCACTCATTGATATTTTCACAGGACGCTCAGATGGCTAGCTAAAACAAACTAGCCATATTAATACCGTTACCTTATGCTAATTTGTTGTTATATGTGTAGAAAACTCTTTCAAAATAACATTCGTAAAAGCTTCATTACTATTGTAAGGTTAAGCATCACAGAAAACCCCACTACAAATGTTTTGGTTTACTGTTTGTTTTTGTAGGCAGAATAGTGGAGTGTTTACCTTGAATCATCCCAGAGCTTTGCTCTGGTTGGAATATGGTTTTTGTGGAAGTCAGCTTTTATTAAGGCTGGAATTTATATTTCTGGTTCTTGATGATACTTTGTCTTTTGCTGTATTCACTGATGCAGTCAGAGCATTCTAAAGGATTAGTTTTACAAAAACTCTGTTCATAGCCCATCATGGAACAGCAGTATCACAATTCCTGTATATAATTAACATCTAAATTAATTTACCAGCTTACAGCTTTTGAGTCTCTAGCTCTCCGGAAAACCTTGAGGGCCTTTTTGAAATACAGGTACACTTGTTATCTTGCAAGGCTGCAACACTGTAGCTGATTTTAGTGAGAGATTGCATATTTTTATTCACACTTTAGACACCTTGTTCTAATGACCCTTCACGTGATTAGACATTGTTTGGTGGG
The DNA here is from genome assembly GCA_013401275.1 of Pandion haliaetus. Taxonomy (NCBI): domain Eukaryota; kingdom Metazoa; phylum Chordata; class Aves; order Accipitriformes; family Pandionidae; genus Pandion; species Pandion haliaetus. The sequence continues at coordinate 166,903 of VYZV01035872.1, read as the reverse complement.
AGGAGCAGGTCTCCAGGCAGGAGAAATAATAAGCAAACTCTTTCCTTTTTACACTGTGATAGTTTACCCCAACGTTCTCTGCTACAAGTGCTGTGTAAAACAGACACTAGGACAGATCAGGGGAGGCAACAGATACAGGTAGGTAATAGAAGTAAAACAAGTGGGTACTCATGGCCTAGAATGTGAATTGTAGTATGGATGTGTTGTCTGTATCAGGTTGTTCCTGTCCAAGTCTGGAACAGCAGGAGTGGTGTTAAGGTGTATTCACTGAATTATCACAAGGGGAAGAAAGTAGTTCAGTCAGTCTCATGTGATACTTCTCCTGGCAGTGTCAGGTAACGTTCATCCCTGATAGGCCTTCCAAAACTAATTGTAAATTTTTTTAAATTTTTTTTTTTTTTGCATTGAAAGCCTTTATTCCGGAAAGAAAATTACTACTTTCTGAGCAGTGTGTCATACTGCAGAGATTTCTTGTTGTGTCCAAAGACAGAAGATACAGCTATATCTAGCACTCAGCACTATGTTGTCTAAACTTACACTACTCTTAATGTTTTCCTGAAGTCCTGTGTGAGCTTCTGTTGTTCCAAAAGGCCAATATACTACAGGCACAACTTCTTTCCTTCACCTGCAAAGTACCTCTGGAGCAGATGTGTGAGGGGGCTGAGTGGAGCTGCCACAAGCACCTTCTATGGCTCTGTGCAGCTCTGCTCCAGAATTAATGGGCCACGGTCTGTGTGAATGTTGAGACCGTTCTGTGGGTGTTCCTTCTAACCCTTGACCTTTCTTCCTCCGCTGCCATGTGCAGAGTATGGATGGGGAAAAGAATAATTCCTATATCTCTTAGCCCCGCTCCTGCCCCTGACCTGCCAGGCTTAGAATATTCAAGGCAGCTTTCCCCAGTGGTGGAGGATTGACAGCCTCCAGCACAGACACTGGAGTGAGGAAACTCCAAAGCTCTGGGCTGGTTTCCACTGTACACCTTGAACTATGAAGAACCTTACGCCTTGCAGGAAATAGCAATGTCACTGAAGCATCATCAGTGCTTGTAGATGTGGATTTGTGATTCATTCTGTGACTGACTTTTACTTAAGGGCCTGGACACCTTCTGAAAAGCCGGCTCTCCTGCAGAATGACTGGGAGGCTGAATGGGACTGTTTACCAGGATGAAATGTCACTGCAGCAAGCCTCTTTGGTGCAGATTCCTGTAATGCTTGTAGCTTTCTGTTTGGCTGGGGGTAAGGAATCTCTTGCCCGAGAACTGATACTCTACAAGTTAGTGCTTGCTGCCTGCTCACTTTTGGCATGCTGATGTGATGGAGAAGCAACCCAGAAATCTGATGGAGAGTTGGAGAACTGTTGTAGTTTGGAGAAAAGGGGAGACATTTGTGAGAATCAGCATGGTCTTCCCTCTGTTCTGCTGCCTGTGCCTGATCGTTTGTTCCCACATCTACGCCCAGGATAGCAGAGTGGGTAACAGCTTGGCCTTGTGGTGGGTCCTCCAGCTCAAATCAGGAGTTAGTGTCTTCTTTGCTAGCCAAATTTTACTGGTGCTCTTTTAATACCATACTGCATCCACTCTCCAACCAGCTTCTGCAAAGTTAGCTTTCCACAGGGATGCAAGAGTCCCACAGCTTGCTCATGCAGGTAACCTAAATGGTGTGTGGTGCACAGAGTTGCCAAAAGGAGAAGCTCTTCTCAGCCATGTCACTTGATGGGCTGCATTATGTTGGGAAGGTCAGCAAAACAGCCTGGGTCTGTTTGCTTGTCTGTAACACAGGATGATGGGAAGAGCCAAATGTTGAAATTGCTTTGTGACCCTTGGAGTGGAAGTGCCAAGGCTTGGCATTTCATCAGAACTGTGGGGCTCCTAGCGTTGCTCCTGTTTGTTGGGCCTGCTGAGACCCTAGTGGGGAAGGATTTTCATCTTCTCTTTTACAACTGGGAAAACAGAGGCCTAAACAGACCTGAGTCGATGCAGACTCCCACGTGCCCAGCTGTAGCCCAAGAGCTGCTGGTGTCCATCACAGAGAGAAACACTGAAGAGCTTAAGCAGGGCACTGAAGTTCTCCCTAAAAGTGAAGCCAAAGGCTGGGGGGCCATTCAGTGGGGCCCCAACCAGTGAGTTGTCAGTAGGTCATGGCAGTGTCAGACAGACAGACAGACTCCCTGCTTCTTTAGGGGATGAGAGCATAACTGTGGGGAACGAAGAAGTAGGCCTGGCTTCTTGCTTGAAGTCCTGCCTGTAGAAAAGGAGCTCCAGCAAGGGTTGTCAGTCTCCCATTTGTTTTTTTTCTTTCTGTCCCTCATTCTTCCATCTCCCTGTCTGGCCATTTGTGCTGCCTGCCTGTTTGTTTGTTGGCTGAGTGCCTGCTGAATTATTTACCAGCCTGACTGAATTAAGCAGCAGCAAAAGCAGGTGAGTGAATCCCACCTGAGACTTCCAGGGAGAGGGGGGTGGAGAAGTGGGGTGTGCATATGGGGGTGTTGATACATAGTGCTTAATTAAACATACCAGCCCATTCCAGGCAAAACCTCGTGGGAGGAGAAACTCCTCTATTGCCCTGAGACAGGGCTGAAGAAAGCTGAGCGCATGGCTAATATACCAGCTCAGGTGGCAGTGTGCCCCATCTCCAAGTTGGGTGGGGGTCCTGCCACTGGGAGTTGCCTTCAGCCCTTGCAAGTGTTGTGTCAGCACACAGGGATGTGGCAGGGCTGTCAAGCAGTCATTCCCCTCCACCACATCAGTTGTGTTGTTTGCGATGGTTGTTGTGCTGTGTGGGGTTAATTGGGTTAATGAGCTTATTGTACATTATTAGAGGCTGAATTGGCAATTATGCCAATTATTGTGTCTCCCGAAGTGCCACAGTTACTGAGGATGTTTAAACGGACAGGGGTCCTTGTACCACATACTAAGTCAGAGCTGAGTATTTGGGCACCAGAGGACCTCTCTTTAGCAAACGGTGGTGCACTGGGTGTTTGAGGTAAGGAAATGTCTCCTGGTTGGCATATCCGTCCCAGCAAGAACGTCCAGGGTTAGCACACAGTCCTTAGCTCATGCAGTTCCTTTCCTGTCTGTGCGTCTCTCATCTATGAAGTCTTACAGTTGGGGAAAATGAGACATAGATCATTCTGTGATATATCTGGTCTAGTTACTTTCTCACTAGAGCACATGCACTCCAGTATGGTTGCTTTCTCCAGGCCAGTGCTTCCTACCCTGTGGTGGACACAGCCTTGTGACTCTGGAATGTGCCCTCATCACAGTTCTTCAGACCACAGCAGTTGGTTCAAATGCCAGAGATCTTCCCAAGACTGTTCTCCTTCCCATCATGCTGTGCTGAAAAGCAGCAGTCTTTCCCCAGGTCACTGTTTGCCAAGGTGCAGAAACAGATTCTGATTTGTAGATATGCCAGTTTGGGCTGCTCTCTAGGTTGCATCACTTTGTCATGTGACTTGTTACTGTCATGCCACTGTAGTAATGCCATCCTGGCTCTTCCTACTATGTAGTGTCCCAATAAAGATAACCCAGGGATGCCTTTGTGCCCTAAAACTAGCTTTGGAATGTTGTTTCTGGGTACTGAGCAGCTGCAAACTATAAAGCGGTATGAGGTTTGAGAAAGGTTATCTTCCCTGCTTCCATGGGCTTACATGCAATGCTCACCAAGATTACTGCCGGCTCCAGTGAGAGCAGAATTGAGGCTGAGAATGGGGAATGCCACAACATGCTCCGAGTCATCCTTAGTGTTGGTCTGAAAGGTGCATGTTCAAAGCAATATAGTACCACTGTGTGGGCTGCACAACCTTTCTAAAGGGCTGGTTAGGTATCTGGTGGTTAACCTGTGCTGGGCTCCATGCTGACTGCAGTGTCTCCAGTTACTCCTTAGGCATAGCCATGCTCATGCGGTATAGCTATATTTGGGGATGAGTTCAGACTGCAGAATTTATGACATCTAAGGCCTAAACAAGGAACTGATGCACCTTTTAAATCTATAGACTGTTTCTCTCATATTGTCTTTTCCCTGAAAGAGTTTTCATCTCACTTGGTTTAGCAGGGAAAGTCATCCATCCACTAAGCAACTTGTGAACCTGGGAGTGCTTTAGTTGGGCACGTACAGAGCATCTTTGTCTTAGGCCAGCTGATTGAGAACTGGTCCCTGTTAGCCCTTTCTTTCACATATGGATATACATGCGCTTGAGTGTATTAGGAGAGACTTAACCCTTCCAATCAGCTTGCTTGCACTGCTATCTCCCAGACTTCTGACTTAAGGCATCTCTTCCCTTCCAGAATGTGGCATATTGGAAGAGGCAACCAATGCAGACTAGTCCTTACTGTTTATAGCATCAATTTATCCTGTGAGGTAGAATACTGTCTCCAGAATGTGGAGAAAGAGGGAGCTGGAGACAGAAAGACATGAGAAGAGCACTGTGTGATCAAAAGCACATGCCTCATGAATTTATCATGAACTAACTCTGTGGGACTCTTGCTACATAAATCAACTGATAATTCACCATGTAAGAGATGATATACAACAATTCACCATTTCCTTCCCATTTCTGCTATATCCCTTTTTCTGAAATTCACTGTACAATTGGTGTGAATGTGTTCATGCACACTGCTCTGTTGCAGAGATAAGTATGTGGCACATCAAGATAATGGATTTTTCTTGAATAACCTGTGCAAGTACTGTCATGTTTTGCATCAACAGTAAGTGATTTCATATTGCATAAAGCAAGGAGTTTAAAAGAGTTGATGACCCTTTCTGGCTTTATTCCAGATGGGGGTCATGTACCTGGTTACTGCCCAACCTTTTCCAATAAGTTAATTCCCACTCTTAGAATTGTAATGGCTGCATTGAGCTGTGCTCCCCTCCATAATGATTACTTACAGAAAAGAAAAAGTGCTTTTTCACTGGACTCCAGCATTCCTCCTCATGCCTTGCCAGCATTTTGTGCAGGTGCCTACAGTTTGCATTTGCTGCAAAAACTGAGGCATCAGGTCCGAGACTGCTGCTGGCGTGAGCATACATGTCACGTTCTAAGGCTCTACATGAACATTCGAGTCAACCAGTTCTATACTGTCCTCATGTCTACAACTAATTTATTTCTTTAATAAGAGAACTTAGCTGTCTTGGATCATCAGCAGATGTTGTCTAGCTAGATTTTAGCAAAGCACTTTATAAGGTCTCTCATGGGAATATTACGCTCTCAGAAAAAATGGGGATTAGCACATGGCTTTGCAGTAGAAGAGGGGCTAACAACGGGAGACTGCACAGGAAGGAAAGTCATAAGGGTGGAATTCTGCCAGCACAAGGTTGATGTATTTCTGAATGTTAATTCTACTACTTACGTACAGATTCACTGGATAATACTAAGATTCTGCAAAAGCATCTGTATATACAAACATATAAGAGGAGCTGAGGGCCCCTCTTCCTTCCCTTTGTACCCATTGAATGGTACTTGCCTGCTCTAGTCTCTGCAAGAGGAAATGACCCTTTCTGGTGCTGCCATCCCCTGCTGTGTTTCAGAGAGATTTACTGCTTTCTGCTCACTGACTATACTCAGGAGCTGGTATAAAGGCACATACCTAGGGGATGCATATGTCAGCAAAACTTGTTCTCACTGATTATTCAGGTTAGGCCAGGGATGGGCTTTCTGGCAAAGGAAGGATTGTAAGCCTGGATCTGTCTTCCTCGAGCAAGGTCGTAATTTCCCTCTAAGTCTGACATGTCCACATGTCTGAGCTTGGAAGGAGAAGGGTATAGTCCTACCTAGCATGTCAAAGGAGAGACAATGTTCCTGACTGATACCAATACCAATGTCAAAGGGAGATCTTCTTTCTATGGCATGTATAACCAAGCAGATAGCTGTACGGGAGCATCAGGGTCATCCTGCCTCAGACTTACAGTACTCGGTGCAGCTGCCACTGCTGTACAGTGGAAGAGTAAAGGTCATTTCCCCGCTTGGTGGACTTGGCAGAGAGATGGTGGAAGAGACGAACCTGGGGGAGCAGGTACTTGGGCAGAATGACTGAAGGAGTCCTAGGTAGTACAAGAGGGAGAGATTCAGAGATGACAAGGGAGAAGAGATCATATGGGACTGAAAGAGAGGAAGGAAGGTATTCAGAATAAAATGAAAACAAGGGGTGGAGTACAGTGGGAGGATACAGACAGGGACTTACCTTGGCAGCAGTCTGGAGAGGATGATTTTCTTCCCTTTCACTTTCCCAACCTCTACCCTTTCTCATCTTTCCCCCACAGATATCTTAACTAGCTTCCTCCATGGCAAGTCAGTCCAGCACGCGTTCTGTACTGCTCAGCTCTCAGCAACTGGTTGATCTGTGCTGTTTCTTTTTGTTGAGATGCTCTTCTTCCTTTTCCATTTTCCCATGTGGGAATTTGATACCAGGAACAAACCTTCGGATCTGTCCCACTGACAGGCAGTGATATGTTAACAGGGAGAAGTGAAGTGAGCCATCCATGCCTAGCACTTCGGAGCTGTTTCCTCTCCCACTCAAGGATGTTTGCTGAAGAGGTGTTTTGATTTAACTGTAGTTTATTGGATTATGTGATTATGGCATTTGAATTCTTTATTAGATCTTTTCTGTCTTGGTCGTTGGGAGGGAGTTGTTTTCTGGTCTTTGATGTGTTTGAAAAGTCAGGCTATTTGTATCACTGCTCCTCTGCTTTGATTCTTTGACTCCTCTGGGGAGTGTTCTGATGTGCAGAGCTCAGCTTTGTGTGCGTCTGCTGCATGGGATGTCTTTGTGGTTTGTTTTTGTACTGGGCACAGATCACCCCTCCTGCTCCCTTCTTTGCAAGTTTTCGTGAAAACAGGCTATTGCTGACCAGTTCATTTGGAAAACTTGTGTTTGCTGAAAGCTGTACAGAAAATTCAGTATTTTGAGAGACACAGTACCTTTGCTGGGAGGGGATGGGTGGTGTTGCAGCAATGCTGCGATTTCTCCTCAGCCCCTTTCTCCTGTGTCTAGAAAAAATCTTACCATTATAGTTCACTTATCAAAAGAATATTCCTCATGTTCTGCTGTATCTGCTCTTTCCTGATGATTTTGACTGAGGTGCCAGGAGAGGACTCCTCCTAATCCCATACTGGAAAGTGAGAAGCTTCTATTCCGGTGCTTCGCCACAAAGCAGCACCCTGTGAGCAGAATATCAGAGAAGGGAAATTTGCTTAGCCTGCAAGAAAAGGTTAGGCCCAGCCCGGTAAACCCTGCCAAGGAGGGTTAGTGTAGTGAACCAACTTGCGCTTCATTTGTCACCTGTCAGTGCTGAGTGTGATACACTTAACAGCATGCTCGTGGAAAGGACAAAGGGGATTTCTGGTGGGGAGAAGTGAGGTAAGCCATAATTAACAAGAACGCTGAAGGAAAAACTCCATCTTGGAGCTGTTGTGAGCTCAGATGTTTTCACACACGCTCCTAACAGACAACACAGCCCCTCCCGTATGCCCTAACACCCGTCCATGGTTGCATTCTCCACAGTGTGTCATATTGGGAAATGGGACCAAATAAAAGGATGACTGAACCTTTGTGGACATAGGCAATGAATACAGTACGAAGGTCTGCGAGGATGAGTGTTCCTGCCGGTGCAGAGCACAAGCTCAGTCTGAGGTGTTGACTGAGGGAGCAGAGAGGATTCTCCCATGCTTATGTTAATTCTGTAACTAACCTTCCCACCCAGCATGGGTGAAAAAGGGGCTCACTGGCCCTGAGGAGGACAGTGTTGTTGTCAATGGTCAGCCCAGCAACAAGAAACAAGGGGTTCCCTCCACCCCTTCCTTTCCCTATAGGATGAGGTAATGCCTGTTTCTGTAGTGGCTGGTTTGTGTATAACCTCTCCTGCACGAACAGTTACTGCCTCATTCCTGCTTTCCCCATCACTGTGAACATGCATGTTTTCTTCTTTTCTTCCCAAGTAGTTTCCAGCCAGTGCTATGTCCCTGTATAACACACCCACATGTACCCCATGGCACAGGCTGCTTCAGTGTTGAAGTATATGCTAGTTGGAAACAAGCAATTTGGTGACCTTTTTTTCTCCCAAGGCGTAGTTTGGAAATAGCTTTGCAAGGGCTGCCAGTGCACAAGCAGTGATTTGGTTCCCACATCCTGCTCATCACATGTGAGAGCTGCTCTTGTTTTGCATGGCAACAACTGGCAGAGCAGGCTGTGAACGCTGAGCCTGCATTCTACCTCACCCCCAATACTTTTACAGCTTAAGTGGGCCTGAACTATTTTTAAAGGAAACCTTTCAAGTGTCATTAACAACAAAGTCATAATGGCAGCCTCTGACACAGCTGGAAAACATCTGCAAACACTTGGAACAGGTAACAGTTTGATGAGGGCAAAGTTGTATCAGACTGCACACGGCTCTTGGCGATTAAAAGCCTTAGCTGGTGGCGTTAGCATGACCTCTGGTTTGACTTGGAAGCACGCTGTGTTCAGGAAATACTGGTAAATCATGGCAGCTCCTTGCTTCTGGAGAGTGTCAGGATGTAGGATACCAAACGAAAAGAAATTTACCTGACAATTGTAGGCCTACTCTTTATGGAATTTTTCTTCTTGGATTTACTCATTATTCAGAAGTTGTTGGATTTCTGTGCCGTTTTGAAGCGTGGGGAATGAGCTTTTTGGGTTGTCATAGGCTGTCTTTTAAACAGCTGCCTGCACTTTGTAACTGTGGTCACTGTTTGTGGTTAAATGACTAATGTTTTACATTCCCTAACCATGAAAATAGTTATGGTGCAGATTTTGCTGGGGTTAGTTTTGTTGTTCTGTTTCTGTAAAGACTTAGGTACGTGGCTTTCTGCTGATGCAGACAATTATGGAAAGCATCTTTGAAGCTTCATTATTCACAGAAATTAAGGCAAGAGCACAGCAATGACAAAAAGAGTGATTCCCATAGCCAAATAAATATTCGTGATGTTTCTTTTGCTCCATTTGCTCAGGAGTGTGTGTATGGTCAGGATGTCACGATTTTTGTGTTCCTGCTATTTTGGCTTGAGATCTGTGTGGCAATAGGGAGGGTCTAAGGTGTGAGGACCACACCGTGTTGTGAATGTAGCAAGAACACAGTGTTGTGTTCTGTCCCCTCTCCACCTACCACCTCTGGATTATCATTGTCTCAACAACTCTTTTTTTTTTTTTTTTGTTAATCATTTTAGTTGAAATGCCAGGTGACGTAGATTTGATATCTAGGTATTTTTCTGATCATTATGGAGCCATTAAACAACACTGCAGTTGCCCCATCCATGACGCTATTATTTTTGATGTCAGGAAAGGCACAGGTTGTCTTTTTTTCTCCTTTTCTAATACAGCACACTTCTCACTTGAAGCAGGCACACTCAGAGCATGGAGCACCTCCTAAATATAAAAAGAGCAAGCAGAGCTTCAGTGCTCCAGCTATCGCTCATGGTGTCCACTGGACTTGTGTGGTGCTGCTTGGCAGAGCAGTCCAAACTGCTCCTAGATAAGATATCCACTAGAAAGACTCTGGTTTTATGGGCCTCTGATTTTAATTTTATCAGATATGTTTTATGCAGAGTAAATAATGTCAAAAGACCTTGTTGGAAAGACCATGGTGGAAGTTCAGTATCTGCACAGTAACCTATGTGTTGGAGACACTATTACTGAGGTTTACCAAGAAGACTTTTCAGGGCTCGCAAAGAGCGGGAGAGGACTTGTGTTTTTAAGCTTACTTAAAGGGCAGAATTCAGTTAATAGTTTCTTCCAGTTTCAAATCTGATTGAAGACTATCTAAGAGAACAGCAAATATTCTTCCTTTTCCTCATCACCTCCTTTTTCAAATTTACTATAAGTATGTCTCACTATGTCAATCATGATGGACTAATCCATGAGAAAGCTTGTCTGTGGGATGTCCAATTGACCTTAATTTAAGCATTCTTGAGAGCGGAACAAGAAGGCATGCGTCTACCAGCAAAACAGGGGAATACCAGGCTTCAAAACTTGGTCTGTACACCACTTCTGTATCTGCATAAATTATATTGGTAAAGAGTAGGGTTCTTTGTCAAAAGCACTGGGACAGCCTCTAGGCTATATAAAATTGTGCAGATATGAGGGCATGTTAATAAATGCAGATGTTAATTCATTAACGTTATTCTCTTCCCCTAAAGAAAACACTTGCATCACAGTTAGATTAGAGTCAAACATTGTCTTCCAGATTCAGTTGTGCTAGTAAAAGATGTTACAGTCACCAACTGATGTCACTCTCTACACTGTTCACCGGAAGAGCCCCGGGCGAAGTTGTGTCTGTCTTAAGCAGTTTCAGCTGTTGGCCACAGCAAACCTATTGGCTCTGCCTGAAGAAAATTGGGGTGTGCTCACAAGAAGTGTTCCTTTGGCAAATGGGTGGAAACACAACCTCTGTAAGGACAGAGGAGATAGGAGGAGTAAGAGAGCAGCTGGGGGAGGTAAGTGCTGGTTCTGGGTGATGATGACTGGCTGTGTCCTTAAACACCTTTGTACCACTGGAGCGATAGCAGAAAACTGCATGTAGGCACATCTTTTGTTATTGCTTATGAAGGAAAGTTTCAGCAAATCTTAGAGGACTTCTTTAGCTGTCATAAAGAAGCAAATTAGGGTAGGTACTACTTATATATAACTTTTAAGGTGCTTGCCCAAGGTTATGTGAAGTCAGTGGCAGTGACAGACCTAGAAACAGAACATAGGAGACCTGGCTTTTTAGCTGTCTTCACTAACCATTAGATGATACTTCCTCCAGATGTTTCAATAAGGGGTGCTATAAAAAGTTCCTGACGTTGCTGTTGCAATTCCTCATTTCCAAAGGGCTGCCTGCCTTTATGTTTTTAATATCATTGCTTTGAAGCACCATAGCTAGAAGTGACAGCGCCAGAAATAATAATAACAATAATAATCTGCATAGCACAACAGGCATTTTACCAGCATGTAGGAAGACAAAGGTCTCTGTGTGTTTTGTATTAGCACACTGAAAAAGTCTTACTGAATCTATCTGGAATGCATAGGTGGGAACCTTAACCCCTCATATGCTGAGAAGAAAATTATATGCAGACCTGAGAGCTGAATTAAATGAATAAAAGGGCACAGGAGCTTCATTCCTTTGGCGGTGGGAGGTCTTACTGGACCATATGCCTTGACGGCCTTGTTCAAGCTTGTGTATTTAATATCCATGTGACACCAGAGTAGTTCATTTACAAGTATTTTTCCAGTTTCTTTAGTCATATTTAATTGTTCTTTACCATAGACCAGAAAAGACAGAGGAAAGGCAAAAGCTAACCCAAATCTTAAAATTATTTTTTCCTCTGCAAATTCCATCCTTGTTTCTGCCATGGCCCATGTTCAAAACCCAAACAATAAAACATACAGCTGTGACATAGGGGAATTGTCCAAAAAGGACGATGTCTGAAGGTTTATGATTAGGTTTTATATTCCCTCT
>VYZV01035872.1:137892-155446 GCA_013401275.1 Pandion haliaetus | reverse complement strand
GCACTTCCTGCATGTTTCTGTGGTGGGAAAAGCATCCCAGCCATTTCCCCTTGTGGATGATGGTGTAATTAGAGCTGTAAAGAAAGAACCCATGACACTAAAAGGCTATAAGTGCTGCAGATTTAGGACAACAGGTTTCTATGGAAACTGAAGTGAAAATAAGACCTTAAATGGGTGAATAACAATAATATGGAGTTCTCAGTTTGGATCAGTTCGTATTAAAATACGGCCTGCCTTTCTGTCAGTTATTTGCATAACCTTTTCCATGGTGCTCTCAATGAAACCTTCCCTCCCCCCCCGCCCCAACTCTTAATTCTATACAGAAACATTCTTTCCTTAAAAAAGGAAAGATGAGGAATTTCCAGTGGATGGCATGCACCCATTTATAGATGTTATCAAAATAATTTGAGCTTAATATAGGGAAATATGCAACATAGTAAGTTATGGCATCCATTGTCATCACTAGTACTACTGCATTGGAGTTCTTGGTAGTAGCTGAAAATTTTCCTGCATCGGATGGAATATGAAGTTTTCTTATATTCTGGTTCAGTGGTGGTGCACTGGAAAGATGGGGCGATGCCAATGATACCTTTGCGATATGTCTGTGTAATTCACTGTGTGCTGTACTTGCCAGTTCTTGATAGTTAATTGTCTCCTGAAATCCTGCTGGAATGCTTTGCAGTCTGAGGCTAGTTCTCCTGTCTGCAGTGGGACATCCTTTCCTTTGGCTCTCCAGTTTCTGAGGAAATTGGGAACAGTCCCTTACTGGCAGTAAACCTTTCCAGGATTTTCAGTAGATATGGTGTCTTGCATTAGCTGTGCCATGCTTTAAGCAACATCTGAAAATGTCACTGCTAGAAATGCTTCAGGAAAGAACAAAAGGGGACTTGGCATTCTTTGCACTGTGATTTTTTTTTTTTTTTTTTTTTTCTCATTGAGCATCTAACAACAGTGGAAGAAATGAAACTGGAGCGAGGGAAAGATTGAACTGCTAGTGGCAGAAATATCCATATGGTCCTGTTTGTTTCTGCAGAAACAGCTGTGCAAACTTTGTAGTAATAAATATACTTACTCAGGGATATTTAGGAGGAAACTATTGTAGATTACAGACTTCTCTGCAACTAACCTGTATAGCCTAAATATATAGTAATATATATGTGGAATTATTACTAAAATAAGTAGCAACTGAACTGGGACACATCTGTGTAGTAATTGACTCTAAGAGCTTATCCCCCTGGCACTCTGAATTTTGCAAGCAGTGGGCTGAAAGACACATAAGCTGCAATTTAACTCTTTGCAAACCGTCCCAGAAGAAGAGCTAGCCTTGTAATATGCTGAGTCTCTTTCCCTGCCTGCATTGGTGCAAAACCACTGTTCCAAATGGGAACCACTTAAACCAGGCCGTTGCCAGTCATTGAGCCTAAGTCAAGATCCTGGTTTGTGGGAGTGGGGGCCTACAGCAACACTATATGTCCAAATGCCAGTGATTTCTGGTCTGAAGCTTGTGTCCTACCATTTGAGTTTTAGTGAAATAATACAGGCTTCCCTGTCTCTCCAGCTTTATGTTGCCATAAATGAGAGAAACTGCTTCTCTGTGCATGTGTCCCGAATCTCTCATTGCATGGCCAGCCAGGCAGATTCATGATTCTGGCTGCTCTGCATGTGCAGGCTCAGGGCATCATCCAGATGCTGACATGCTGGCTCCAGACAGCCTCCCCACAGAATAAATGCTGTTAAATTCTTGATCTGATTGGCAGCCCTGGGAATTCAATTCAAGTCCCTGGGGAGAGGCAGGAGAGCATTTCTTTCCTCTGTGGCTATTGTCATGAAAATGAATAAATCCTTCTCCCTCCCCCCCCCATCCTCAGGTTGTCACTGGCCTGGATTAATTTTGTGCACATTTTTCATATTCCTTCCTTAGCTTCTTTTTGAGGAGGGGATTGCCCAATTCCCTGTTTGAGTTCAAAGCAAAGCCAAGCAACCTGGTAGGTGTGAATCCAGGAAGGGAGGACAAGTGACTGGCTGAAGCCTTTCCAGCCTGATAGCTCTGTGAATGCCTGGTGCCTCAGTTGTGGTGCCCTGGTAAAGAGAGAAGCTCATCAGGGCCAATGGGAGTGAGGTGGGTCATACTGTCCGTTTCCTTTAGCACATCTCACCATCGTTCTGTTCTTGTTAGATATTACTTGATGATTTGCCCATAGATTTACCCATTCTTCTAGGCAAATGTAAGTTACTAATGGCTGGGCTGGGGCCTAGCATGCTCCCCTTGTCTGCCTCCTATTCATCTGTGTGACATCTAACATGGGGTATTAGCTCACAGCACTCACAAGTGAAGAGAGCAAGCCCCTGTGCCGCAGCGTGGGTTAGGTCAGGCACAAATGAATTGGAGGTGAACAGCAGCTGGGACCCAGCACAGGGGCTGGGCTGCAGCATTCAGCAATCACCGGGTGCCTTGGGGTTGCTGCACTGCAGTCGGGTAGCCAACCGACAGTGTCAGAGCAGAGACTACAGGGACCAGCCCTAACATGCCTATCTGAGGAAACACTGTCTAGCCTTTGTTACAGCAGAGCATTTAAGCATAGTTAAACTTCACACTCGTGGAAGAGCTTGCAGGGAAAAAATGGAAAAATAGGTTTTTGCGCTGAATTTTTATTCACTGAAACTTTCTGCTCTGTCTCTTCCCTTTTGAAGGGAAAAATGAAAATAGAAGTTTAGGTTTTGGGGAAGAAACTTTTTAGTTTTCAAAATGCTTTTCTTAAAGATCTGGTTTATGGTTAGTGAAATAAAATATTTTAATGGAAATGAAAAACTCTCCCAGAATTTTCCTTAGCAAAGCAACCAATACTTCTCAACCAGCTTTATTTATATGTTTAAAATTACTTACATGCTTAAACATCTTGCTGAATCAGAACTTTAAAAGACAAACCTTTTCTTATTTTAGCTACAATACCCATTTTAACTTATGTAGGACATTAGCTATAATAGTTATATGCTCCCTCTTTTATCTCGTAATTATAAGTCTTTAAAAACCTTTTTTTAAAAAGTGTATGTAATTATTATATAGATCAGAGTTTTTATCTTCAAATGTCATGCATTTACATAAAAAATTACATCTATTAATGCTAATCGGGGCCATAGGAAGAGAAACAGAATTTCACTAAACTTCTTGCTCTGAATTAGGACTCCAGTGTCAGAGGTCAGGCTGAAAAATCCAGATGTTGACACCAGCTGTATTCCCCAAATCCTTGCAGAATTGCAAAATTGTCTGATGTTTCTGTTGGTCATCATTCTGTCAGACTGGTTAGGAGTGCTGACACACGTGTTGCTGTTGCTGCACTGTAGTGTTAACACCTTGTTGAGCTGAATGAGAAACTTGCACCTCTTTTTAAGGCAATTTATTTAGTGATTTATAATCTGTGGTCTGGAGGCTCCCGGAGGCTCTTCTGAGACCACTGAAGGAAAGTGAGCCTGTTGTCAGTGTGCCTAGATTTGCTATACAAAGCCTAGAACAGCTACTGAGAAATTTTTAGGGTCTGCATCCTGGAAAAGGTTGATTTAGACTGTCAGCGGTCTCAGCAGCCAGAGCTGCTCCTGGTTAAGATCCGGACATTTCCTCTCCAGCCCTCACCTGTGGTTCTGGGTCCTTTCTCAGTCATTCTGTGTTCACAAAAGCATTATAAAAATAGAAAGTGTTCAGGGAGAAGCGATTATTCTTAGAAACATGAGGCAGCTTCCACACAAAAAGAGAGATTATTTAGGTTGGAGAGGGGGGTAATAATGGAGAGTTGTTCTAGAAGCATGTGAAATGAGGACTAGTATAATGATGGCAAGGAACTCCCCTTTCTGCATTTTGCAGTAGAAGAAGAAAGAGATGTTGGATAACTTTGAAAGGCAACATTTTTCAAATGGCTAAAGAAAATGTTCTGTCACATGCTGCAGAACATCTTGCTAAAAGGTAGCACGGGGCCAGGAGTTCAGCAGGATCCAAAGAACGAAAGAGGAGGATTTTCCAAGGCAGAAAGAACAAGCTGGGCATCGAACTCCCTGCGGAAATTAATTGAATGCTGAACCTGCATTCATGATCTTGAGACCCCTTCATTGTCTCTAAATGCTGAGATCCTCAACAGTTGAATTAAAAAGGATAAAGTGAAATAAAATGGTAAAGCTACAAGAACCCTGTATGTCAAGGCATAAACCTCTGACTTGTGCCCACTAGGAAGGAGCTTTCCCTCCGGGCAGGTTGTTCTGTAATTTGCCTGCTGTGAAGCTCCCCACATTTACATCTTTGCAAGGGATTGTTTAACAAAAAGGAAAACAAGCAAAAAAATTACAGTTTATGAAGCACTGAAATCCCAGAGTGCATGAAATCCTGAGCTGCTGAACAGAATTTCAGTCACTCCAAAGTGGGGCGAAGGTGCTGCTGTTCATGCGGGTGGAGCTGTGCTGTGTTGGCTGCCTGCCTGCGGCCGTCCCACCTGGCACTTGCCTGTGTTGAATTTGGAATGGGAAGGAAAACTGAGCGTGCTTGAAGGGGAAATTATTTTTCTGAGCTTGTTTGAATGTTGATGTTAATTTGTCATGTTTTGTGATAAGTACTTGAGTATCTGGAAGCTTTTCTTCTCCGATAGTCAGCACAACGAATCTGCACTGGCCCAGAGCAGCCTTCCCCAGCAACTAGATCTCTTGTAGAACAGTTTCTTTCAAAGCACAGGTCTCTCACATACAAGCTAAATGAACGTATTCTCATTTAGGAAGTAATTAATTTATGATGAGCAAGGGCTGGAAAGGAGACAGTTACAATGGAGGCACTGTAGCCAAGTAGTATCAGCATTTAGGTACAGCATTTGTAACTGTAGATAAACAGCAATGCTATAATAGTAGTGTTTTGTCGGTCTGTGTAACATGAGAATGGCACAAACACAGGCGAGTATATGGAAGGAAACCATGCTATTTTCTTTGAGACCTGCCTTTGTGCTATTTTAAGATGGCATCATTTTCTAATAGTGATAACGGCAAGCTTGCTGTGGTTTACAAACCTTTAACTCAGCAGTGGTCCAGGATGGAAAAAGAGCCCACCTACCTGCATAGAAGTCATCCCCCTGCATCTTGCTTGCAGTTTGAATACAAGAAAAGCAGGGCTTTTTCAGCCAAATTAATATGTAAAAGCTAAGCTGTATCCAGTTGTGAGACATCTAAGGCAATTTTAGTGTCAGTCTTTGGGATTATGATTTACACCACGTATGCCTTTTGACCATGGCATAGAATAGCTTTAAAGTATGTTCTAACTGAACACTTGCTGCTGCCATCTTTATACTGGTATGGGTGCAGTCAGAATCCACAGGCATCTAGGGTAAAGCTTAGTGTCTTTATTAGAATGTACTTTTTTTTTTCTTCATGGCTTCAATTTACAATTTTTTCCCTCTAAGTCATAGTGAATAAAAGAAAAGAATTTTTGATAAATTATTTTATGTGGAAAAAGGCAAGAAAGCATTATCTTTCACAATCTATAGTCATTGTAAAAAAAAAAAAAAAAAAGTGTTTTGGTACAGATGAGACCTATGTACATGAAGGAACATTTCAGAAAGCTCAGTACATGACATTGCTAGAAAGAGGCACAAAAGGTAGAAGAATGGGTTCCATAACTTCCATTCATATTAGCGGATCTGATTCTGCAGCTGTGCGTACCAGTTTAATCCAGAACGACTGATTGTCCAGCTAGGGAGAAGTGAGCATACCGTTACACTCATACCTTAGGATGAGAAGGGCAGAATCGGGCCCAGTGAATGTTGAGAGTCAGGCAGAATAAATCTGGTGGTAGTTTGCAAGGAGGGTGTCTTGAGTTTGAGGCTTCTGTTGACATGTACAGCTGGTTCGTGCAATATACTGCAGAGGTTCAGTGCATGTTTTATTGCTATAGAGCACAGTGCATGCCTTTGACATAAGCATTAATTGTTTTTACTGCTCAGTGTTTGATTATTATACTAATTTGCTAGATGCAGAGCAGTTGCTGCAGATTACACTGATGGCATCTGAACAGATTGCTAGGACCTCCAGTTTGCTGCAGGGCAGCAACCCATGTGACAGAGATTAGGGGTCAAATTCTGCTCCCTGTATACTGTTGTAAATATCAATAATCCAATTGATTTTATCAAAGTAACTCTGGATTTAAACTGGTGTGATTAAGGGCATCTGACCTCATTGTTTTGTTATGTTTGTTAATACATACAATACCGTGCAGCAGCAGTCTTTGTAACGGGTAGGAGAGGAATCGATAGAAGAGATTCCAATATGTTGCTGTCATTTTTGAAGGAGTCTAAATAACTGTAGCGTGAGCCTTTCATTAACTTCAGTGGTCCCATATTTAAGTGTCTGAAAATCTCAGCCATACTGTGTAAAATGGAAACGATGTTACAATGCAGTTTTATGCAACATCCTCCAAAGAGAATGTGCTCATTTTGGACTGAGCTGGGAGGAAGAACAGCATGCTGCAGGATGTTGCAGAGACAGCATGATGCACAAGATATATAACGCTGATTATACAAGATGAACAGGCAAGTGAATGCAAGTAACATTAGTGGTTACTCGTGGATTTAGCACTTATCTTATACCGTCAAAACCTGTAACAAAACTTCCCCCAGCTCTAGGGGGAGGAGAATCAAACCCTGCTGTTATACCAGTAGAGCACAGCTGTCTTGTACGTGCTGCAGAGGGAATAGTGCATCATAATGCAGATTACATTGGTTTGCTGCAGCGTCAGGGAATCTCCTGGTGGTGTGTGCTCTGTGATAGAAATGTCGCTTACCCTGCCTGCTTTTATAAATAAGCATAGTTATTTTAATGCTACTCTTGTTAAATTCACAGCTGCTAAAACAGTTCTGAGTGGCAGCAGTAAGCCAGCTTCACCTGCAGCCACGCTGGCAGGCTGCAGGATTTTGATGCTTGTTTCTTCAAGGAAGAACAGCAGTTTTGTTCTCACACCTCCCACCTGGCCTTGCAGTTCTCTTGCACAGCAAATGTTGCAGGGAGGCTCATGGTAGGGGTGTGGGACAGAGATTTCTCCTTGCAAGGGGAAACAACCTTCTTTGCCCACAGTTGCCCTGCAGCTCTGCTATGTGCTTTGCCTCCCTGAGTGGAAGGAGCCAGGGCGTAGTGCCTCTCTTGGCCTTGGAAGCAGATGCCATCACTGGCAGCGTGAGTGGCTGCATGGGAGGCTGGGGCTCACAAAAGAGCAAAGCCCCCTGCTAACCCTGGGTCCAGGGTCTTGTCACCTGCCCAGAGCCACTTCTGCACATGGGTTGTGTGTGTCTGGCTGCATTGTGGTTTGGAGCTGTTTGCACTGTAGGTAGGCCAGGGTGGCCAGCAGCCATTGACTTACTAATGATGCCATAAATAATGCATGTGCCAGAGTTTAACTGGATGGCTACTGGGCCCTGTATCTGACCCCTTCAGGACAGGGTCTTTCTTTGAACCTTGTGATCTTTTGCTCTTTGGGTTTCAGGGTTGCATCAGCTGCTGATTCTTCCTGGGAACTTGGTCCTCCCATAGGTGACCAGCTATCAAAATGACAGTCACAAACCTGATAATTGATACTTATTTTTTTCCTGGTGCTTCATACAGGAGAGGACTTGCTCCCTTTTCCCAATTGCTAGAGGCCACTCATTGACAAAACACAGGCTGGACTGGTTGGAGAAAACAGTGCAGGCAAGCAGTGACAGTACAGCCTTACCCATGTGCTCTGGAAGGCAAAATGTGGATAAGGCAGTGGCAGTGTAGTGTCTTGGTGAAACCGTGAGCTAGTACAGAAGAGGCTTAAGCTCTTTCCCAGTCCTGTTTCTGGTCTATTCTATTGTCTTTAGCTCCTCAACTGCATGCCTTGTTCCCGACCTGTCTGGTGAAATTTTAAGATTTCAGAGCTAAGGACTGTAGCGTGTTAGCGTGACATCTAATGAGGTAGGTAGGTCTTTAGTCTTTGGCTGGAGTTTTTAGGCCAGGTGCAAATGTGATCAGTGTTTGGTGCCCTATGTGGTTTGTTTTAAAACACCATATCCTGTTGGGTATGAGTCCAAATCTCTTGCAGTGCCAAGTGTCGCAGCAGGTAGCTCTCTAACATGGCTGTGGGTGTTATCATACAAACAATGAACAGGTCCTACAGATGAACACTGCAGAAAGGGTCCCTTCACTCTTGGGGTGTAGAGAAATGCGGTAACTGCTTAGAATGCAAAATGTTCTCATTTTATTCATTGCTTTGTCTCCTTCTGTTCCACCCACCTGTTGTGCCTGTCATTAACTGAGAGTATAATCAGTTCATAGCAGTTGTTGCTTAAATAAAAGTAAACATAAATGTTCAAAGAATTTCTAGCATACCAGACAACATATTGCTACTTATTATCGACAATATTAGCTAATAGAAACAACAAAAATAAGCTCTTACTCTTTCCTCTCATTTCTGCATTATCTATGAATGTGGACTGTGCTCTGCTTAAAAATTATCAATAGATAGATTACAGAGTCTGTCCTCTCTGACCTGTGTCCCGCTGAAAGTGATGGAGTCACAGTCTTGTGGTAACTTAGACTGAAGGATCTTTTATTAATGGAGTTGATGCACCAGCAGTAAAGAGTCAGAGTTGAACATGTGGCTGAATTTGCCTCGCTACCATTCATCTTTTTGGTCTGAAAACTGATTGTGTTTACACTCTGGTTTCTGGAAGATAGCTACACGGAGCCCTGTGCTGTTGATTTTAATTAACTGTCTGAGTAGAAGCAGCCTCCAAAGGAAGTGTTGAGGCTTTAACTTCATTGAGAGGAAAGCTGTTGTGTTTTGCAGTGGCAGTGATGAGTGTGCCAAGGCTGACTGAGAGGTTATTGTTACCAGTTTCCCCATTCATGAAAAGAAATCCCATTCATCTTTCTTGTACTCAATTCTACCCTCTGTAGGTCAGAGGGATTTAACCCACAGCACTCAGAGTAGGCATTTTGAAGCAAGTCAGGCTCATTTGATTCCTTGACTGTCCCCATCATACCCCCTTGACTAGCAGCTGTGTACTGACATACTAGGACTGCTAGCCCTCGGTGCATTAGTTTATCTCCCAATTTTCTGCCCTCAGGAGCTAGTTTCTGTAATAGGCCAGGGAGGTTAGAAGAGCTGTGTGAGTGTTAAATGGATTTATGCAGTTTTGACAATGCCAGAATCACTGCTTCTCAGCTCTGTCATTATTACTATAACTTAATTATTTGATTTCCAGTTGCTACTGTATTGTTGTTGTAGGCACTGTATAAACATAAAAAAAATTATGGCCTCTGCCCTGAAGCTCTTGCAGTCTTGTGTACATAGCGAGACAGCAGACTGATGCAATGAATGCATATTACCAGGCAATTAAAAGTATAAAGCAACAGTTGGATTTTAGCCTCAGGTCCTCATGCCTGTCAGGTGCTGATCTTGCTACGTTCCAGTTTGCCTTCTCCTGGATGCAATGGGGCAGGCTTGCTTGTGTATCATTTGTGCAAAGGTATGTACTTTGGTTTGTGTTTAAACAAGGTAAAACATTGGTTTAGTGCACAGCTTGAATGAGACAAGAAGCCCGAGATAACTAGTGGGGGGACTGTCCTGTGGCAGATAGAGCTGAACGGCTGCTGAGAAAAGCCACTGATGAGTAGTTGATGATTTTCATTGCCCTGTCTCAGTTTCATTGCAGAATCTGGTATGAATTTTCAAAATATCATCCCCGTGATATCTCTGACTTCCTCTCTTGGCTTTCCCTGATTACTCTGACCAACATAGTTTTTAGTTCATAGAGGTGTAGGGAAAAGGAGACTCTTGTAGATATTTACGTTACCTATGGACATATGCAAGTATTCATGTCAAAATAGTCAATAGCTACTATGAAGGCTGATTTTGATTCTGGGAGGTGTCTAGTCAAGCAGCAAATCCAGAAACATGATCTAGACAATTAGTCACACTGGACAGATAATGAACTCCAACAAAGAATAGTCAAAGTCAACAGTTGTGGCAAATTGTTTAGCAAATGTTCCAGATAAGTAAGGTATTCCAGGAAGTATTGCAAGTATTCTGGTGTGTAGTATGTTTGCATAAACCATCAGATAAGGCTGTGTTACTCTGTTAAAGCAATGATATGAAGTATCTATTTCTGGTTTTTTTGGTTTTTTTAAATAGCTTGACTTAGGCTTGACTTGAAATTTTAGAAATTTAACTAATTGTGGTTAGGCAATATGACTTTTTGCTGGTGTGGTTGCAGTGGTAAAAAGTCATAGTACAAAGGCAGGTATAGTGATATACAGGTTATTAGGAGGCCAAAATCCAAGTCAGGCAGGAGGGGCTGAGGATACTGTCTGAACTCGGGAGGAGCCAGGAGGGATTGCCTTGCAGGAAGGCAAGATTCAGCCATCAGCTGCTTCCAGTGAACACCCGCTCGGCTGCTGCCTCTGGGCTCTGACTTCCTGCAGCTGATGGGTGGTGTTTTGCTTCTGTGTGAAACAGCAGCTCCTGCGAGGTCCTTCCAGGCATTTAGTGTGCAGCTGTTTGACTAAAAAGAAAAGGGGAGGGGCAGCATGGTGGTGTTGCAAAGGAGTTAAAAAGGCTAACATGCCCCTGAATATATCACTGTGCTCTGGGCAGTGCTGCGAGAGGCGGCTGTCCCATTTTCCCTACAGGAATAGCAAAATCTGCATAGAATGCCTTTAAGACAAAGTCTGCCTGGCTGGGGAGGTTTGTAGGTATCTTGGTATAACAAAGCGGTGCAGCTTTCTAGTGCAGAGTAAGCCCCAGGCAAAACTCCAGACAGGAGCAGTTGTGTTGTGTGACTTGCTTTTAGAGATGTGGGGAACCACAAGCTGTATGAGCATTTGCTTCCTTCATAAAACCTAATGTGCTCTACATGACACCGATGAACAGGGTTAATCATTTCTGGGAGGTAGCTCTGTGTATGTCAGTACCTCAAGGCACTGAAATCTGATTAGGAGTTGGTCTGATACTTGTCTGTTAGTGTCAGTGCTGGAGTCTGATAGGTCACAGTTTTATAAAACTGGCCCCTCTTATTTTCATGTCTTCTTGAAAAATCAGTTTTTCTTCCCTTTGTCACTTTGTTTCATTGCTGGCCAAAGCATGGTCTCTTCAAATGCATCATCCTGCATTGGTGTCCAGTCTTTCCAGCTGTTCTTGATTTCAATAGGTTTTGCAGGAGAGGTTATTTATATCACTGGAGTTTGCAGGATCTGACTTGTCTTCATCCATATGTAACTAGTAACTCTTTGATAAATTAAAGTTCTACCCAAGTAAGCATGTAGAATCCCATCATCTTTGGATGTGTTCTTACTCCCCGGGTTTGGGAGAACATCAGCAAGAAACAGGTTTCTTTTGGTACTTTATTTAACAGACAAAAGAAACAAGCCATACCACCAATCTCTGATTTAATTCAGCCATAAGAGCCAGGGTTTGTGGTTTTTGTTTGTTGTGTGGAGCTAGAAACAATTACAAAAGTAGTTTTTTCCAACATTAGAGATCTTTCCTGACACACCAGCCTTTTTGTCTTATCAGACCTTTTTTTGTGGTCTTGCTGCTTTCATGTTACTTTCTTAAGCCCTCTTTGCTGACGCTAAACTTTTTGATATATTCTGCTTCTGAAGTACTAGTTATTATTGCCCATTTTGTTATGGCTTCTTTGCTGTTGTTTTCTTCTTACCTTGCAGACTGCTATCCACTTGCTTTTAATGAACCTTCTCTCTTTCTGAAGCTCCTTCAGAAATGATGCCTTAGTATGCTGGGAGATTACATGTAAGGAGGAGTCTTTGCCTGTCCAGAGACTACTTTCTCCATGGAGCAGATTTGTGGCTGGGCTTTGCAGAAATTGGAGATGGATAAGGAGATGGTTGAGACTCTTGGATTTCTGTGCTGCAGTTGCAGGCTTTGATGGGGAAAACATGGAAGGTAAGTACCACAGCAAAGGAGTGTGTGTGAAAGCAGTCAGTAAGCCTTTTCTTGTCCTGAGTTGTATGTAACTGTATTTTTAGTTGAAATTGGTACGGTAGCTAGTGTACGTATACATGGCGTGGGAAAGATGGAAGAACTGGGACCATAATTTTTATAGGAATGGGCTTGGAAAAAAACAACACTGAACTAAGCAACCCCTTTACAAATGGCCTGTTCAGGTAAACCTGTGCAAGGTAGACCATACTTCTCAGAAAACCTAATTAGTCCAGGCAGAATGCCATATTAACACAGCTGTATTGCTTCTAGTTCCTCACTGCTGCTGAGCAAGCTTACCTGGAATTATCTGCCTGGCCCTATGTGGCACAGATTCATCCTCCTCCCTTCCCACTGCTTTGGTTACTTCTCCTCAGTTTGGGAAGGAACTGAAATGAGTGTGGCTCTTTCTGTACTAACACAGGTTGCTGGGACATCTGTACTGCCCTGTATTGCTGATCCACCCCTCTTTGTGAGCCTGGCGAGAATGACGTTGTCCACAGAACCTTGGGACTGCTGTCTTTGGGAATGCTGCTGCTTAGACTCCAAGGAAGGAGTACGAAGTTCTGTTTCTATGCTGCAGTTAAAAAGTAGTAGCAGTTATTAGATTTCTTTCTCCTTGCTTTTCATGGTGGCACAAATAGCTTTCATTTTTAAAAGAAGTAATTCTGAATCTGGAGTGCATACCTCATCAGTTTGCTAGGAAGGGGAGGCTTGGGGTCTGAAAACTTGGGTGGAGTCTCAAGAAACAACCTAGCAAATAAATGGTTAACTAATAAGGCAGAGCAGAGAAATAGGATGGAAGAGTGTAATTATCATGGGATAAGCAAATGATTAGAGTGTTATGATGCTCAAAGTATAGCCCTAGAGTCAGGCGCTTAATTATTAATATTATTATTCATGGATGGGTCTTTGTGATGTGGGAAATGAATATTTCTGGCATTGGAAGGAGATGTAAGACACCAGTTTAATATGCCAAGCAGGGCTTACGAGAGAGCAGTGTGCTTCATATAAATTAAATCTACCCGTTAGCCACGTGCTCTCCATGGGGGATGGAGTCTTCCTCCACTTGCTTCCTAAAGCTGCTCATACAATGTGAAATTAAAAAAAAAAAAAAAAAAATCTCCTTTTAATACTTTTTGCAGGTAAATCAAAATGTTCAAAGTGGAGGAGAAAGATATGTGAAGGAAGACATGGGTGAAGGCTCTGGGCTCAGGGGAGGCAGGGCTGAGAGCCTGGTCTTGGTGATGAGCCCAGGTCTGTTTTTGAGGTGGTACTGGCTGTATTCTCCTTTCATTTAGGTACCTCATAACCTCACAAATCCATAGTATGCATGTGGTTAGCAGCACGTGTCAGAGCAGACACCAAAAGGCACTACTGACACAGCTTTTCTGCTGACATAAGCATCAGCATCCCCAAGGCCAGGCATGCTAATCTTTGTTTTGGAACTGTTGTCAAATCAGATGTTTTGGTGTGTGTTTGTTGCATTCCTGTGCTGAACTCCTTCATAGCAAAGGCTTGTTTGTCTGGGACTTGGCTGTACATGGTAGTGATTTGGCTGATATATCTGTGGACTGCTTTGGAGGCCACTGTGTAAAGGGCTGGGTTACTTCTTATTTGCACAGCAGTGTAGACTTGATTCAAATGGGCATCACAAGCACATCCAGGAAAAACAGCAAATGAGATTGCTGTAGTGAA
The DNA here is from genome assembly GCA_013401275.1 of Pandion haliaetus. NCBI lineage: Eukaryota > Metazoa > Chordata > Aves > Accipitriformes > Pandionidae > Pandion > Pandion haliaetus. The sequence continues at coordinate 141,771 of VYZV01035872.1, read as the reverse complement.
ATAAAGGGAGAAGATTGTTTCACTTGGTCTCCAGTCACTGAGGGCCAACATCAGCCTTTGCAAACTCTAGCTTGTGAGCTGCTCCCTCTTGAGCAGTGGTGGACAATATGAATAAACATACTGCTTAGATGTTAGCTTTCCTTAGAGCAAAGGAGTTGTGTCTCTGTGTGGGTAAGGGTGTGCTAGGTAAAGCCTTGTCTCTAGGCAAATAGCACATAATTTAGCAGAGGAAGAAGTGGTGATGTATAGAGTGTTCTAGGGAATGGAGGCTGCGTGCACGCTGAGCATACTGCCATGCTTCTAAATGAGTGATGCCTGTTTTCTTCCCTGTGGGTATCTGGCTTTTTGGCAGTGTGGCTGTTGAAACTGTGTTCATCTTTAACTCTGGTCCTAAAATGATGTCCTCTTGCAAAGTGCTTGTGTGTGTGGTAGGGCAGAAGAGGAGTGGGAGATATGCCTTTCCTCCTTCTTTCCTTTTTTTTTTTTTTCTTATTACAATCCTGCTTTTTTGATCTTGCTTCCTGCAATATTATGAGGACTGCAATGGATTGCTATGGCAACTGGCCAACCAGGCCTGCATACTAAATGGAGACACCTCCATGAGGGCTCACAGGGGAAGGAGATAAAAGTGTAAGTGATGCAAACAAACAGAACAAACTCTCAACAACAGCAGTAGCACCACTTGGATGTGTTACACTGTGGGATGGGATGGAGAAACATAGAGAATGAAGCCCCGTATTGCTGGCAGCCTTAGGGCCAGAACTTTTTGTCAGGCACCAGCAGGATAGAAACATCACGTTCTTCTGCTCCCCCTTCCCTCCCCCCCTCCCTCTGCAGCCTTCACCACAAGCAGATATCTAGCAGACATGTTGGTCTGTAAATATAGGTGGACTGCTAATTTGCAGGGAGTTGGGGGGATGGCTGTGTGAAACTGGGGATGCAAATGTTCAATTATTGCAGCTTGACAGTGATGAATGGAGAGGGGAAGAGGGGCTGCATGGCTGGGTTCCTCCTCTGGGTACTTCTGTTCTGGTTGGTCTGAGCTGCGTCCCTGTCCCTGTGCCGGTGGCTCTGGGGAGTGCTGGGCAGGAGGGGGGAGCATTACAGAAGAAAAATGCCTGTCTGGCATGGAGCAGGGACAGCTAACAATAGGGTAGGTCTTCTCTGTTTAATGAAACGGGGCAGAGATGTTGGTTCCTAACTATCTGGCAGAGGAGGAAAGGAGGTGGGGAGGGTATATGTTTTTCCCCGGCATGCTTGGCTTTATCTCCACCTTCATCCATCTGCCGTATTGGGTGTCCATCCAGTCTCCCAGCCACAAGCCCATATGGCAATTGCCCCTCCCCACAACTGGAAGGAGCCAGCCTTTTTGCCAGAGAAGGAGGGGGGGAGTGTGTGGTGGGAGGGAGGGGGAGCTGCTGTTAGGGACAGATGGCCCTGAAGGGCCTCCAGCGGCCTGGGGTGCCTCATTGTACACTGGTGCCTCATTGTACACTGCTCTCTGGCTCAGACCTTTTCAGCTCCTTTATCTCTGCTTTTCTGCTCCCAGCTCAATGGGTAGTACCTGTTGTTGCCGTTAAAAACTCATGGGCACTTCCATCCTGCTGGGCTGTGGGATGAACTGGGTGAGCAGGTGCCCCCAGCTCAAGGGAAGTGGACAGTGTTTGGCCCTGTGCTGCAGTAGGGCAGCCTGTGCGAGCGTGCCTACGGCCCAGGAAGACATGCCAGGTACAGAGGAGTTCAGCAGATGTGCATATCTGCCTCTAGTCCCAGGCTGAGGCCTCTTAGAGCTTGGCACAGAGAGTTTGACAGCTAGTGCCTTAGTCACGCTTTTCTTCTGAAGAGCTCTATGAGCCTTTCCCAGCCTGTCTGTCTTCATTATCTGTGCTTTACTGAGAGCAAACTCCCACTTGTCTTCCAGGGGTTGATTTGGTGCACAGGGGATGAGAATTTTGCCCTTCACCCAGAAGGAAAGCCACTGTGTGTTAAAACAACACATTTTTAAAGGCAGGACAAAGCTCTTACCTAGTCACCAAGCAGCTTCTTGAAATCAGGTGCAGAGACACAAACCTGATAAAGGAGCAAGATTCCACAGAGTGGAACAGGTGACTGAGTGCTAGAGAAAGAGGCAGACCTGCTCTTCCATAAACCAGATATCTATAAATTCATGAACCCCGCTGAAAGACAGTGTGCAATGAACAAAATGTGCATTTAGTGGTACTTTCACCCAGTTTTAGTGATTTGGAACCCTGCACAGAAAACCAAGCAATGTTGTTCTGGGGCTCTGATTCTGGCAGTAATATTTGCAGGTGCTTACCAGACTGACAGCCAGCAGAGAGACTGTGCTGTCCTGCAGAGCACTGTTGTGACAGTGACAGGGCCAGCACATTTATGGTGTGATTCTGCATACAGTGCTTCATACATATCAGCCTGCCTTTACAGTATGTCTTTGCTGCAGAATGAATGGCTTTTTTTTTTGTCTCAGCATCCTCCTTGGCCTGTTCTAGATGGCCACACTGCAAAACTGCAGGTGAGCTGACTGTGCTGCTTTATTCACCACCAGGCACACTGTGAAGTTGTCTGAGTTCATATCCCATAGCTCTTTGTGCTGCGGTAAGATGAACCACTCTTGAATGTATTTTCCAATGAGTTTGTCTGTCCTGTTGGGTATGAAAGTGTTGGAGAGCTGTTGGAACTTGAGCAATTCAGTGGATTTGAGTTACCAAAATGAGAACACCTGTGGTGCCACATACCCTCCTGGGCTCCGCAGTAGCATGTTGCTAGTCATTGTGGGGCTGGTCATGGCGGACTTACTGTGTGCATGTAGGAGGGAAATCTCATCCCATTGCTATGTGCACAACATTAACAGACTTGCTAAATCCCAGATGCTGAACAAAAGATTTGCACCACTGATTATTTCCTCTGCTCCCTGTGGCTAGGGTATAGCTCACACATTTGCATTGTATCGCTATGGCCTCCCTCCTGCTCTGTGATCTGTGCTCCAAATGGTTGTCACCGTGCTCCTCCCACCATCATGTAACCACGTACTCTTTCATACAAGAATGAAGAAGACACTTCAGAGGTTTTCAGAAATGGTTCCTAATGCACCAGTGGAGTGGCATATAGGGGCTAAAGAAGGCAATGGAGTCAGTCTCCTGTCTGCTTCAGTGGTGGTGTTGGTAATAAATACTAAGGTAGCAGGAAGCATCTCAAATACTGTGATTGGTAACAACTACATAAATACGTAACTAGAGTTTCTAACTGTTTATAAAGTGCATTGAAAAGGGCAGAGCTATAACAAGTGTTCTGTATTAACCTTACTGCTGCACACAAGCCCCTTTCAATGTGGTAGCTATGTAAAAATACTAGATTTGTCTCTGAACCGTTGCAGAGGCTGGGGAATGCTGATCCCAAGGTGTGAGTCTGAGGAGCTCTGCAGGAGCCAGGCTTTGAATGCCAACATCGTGTTCCCATGAAATTCTGCATCCTTCCAGAAGTGGACTTCAACTCTGTGGCTCTTCCACAAAATATTTTCAGTTGATTTTCCTTTGCCAGCTTCAATCGGTTGTTATTCCGTTTGTGGGGCTGTACCAGGCTCCCTGTGGTTGGTAATTAAACATGCTGGAAATTCTTGTGCTTTCATTTTTGACCAAAGACCCTAGGTTGGCTGGCACAAAGGGATAAGGTTTGCTGACTTTGGTGTAGGAGGCCCTGGGTTCAGATTCACTTCCCTTTCTCAGCACTTTTCTCTTTCTAATGAAAACAATAAAAAGAAGAGAGATGTGATCAGAAAGCACTTGACAAGTACAAAAATATTGGAAATGGGATGCTTGCTGCAAAAATGGGATGAAGTTAGAACAGGCTGAGCCTTGAAATGGG
>VYZV01035872.1:68920-137854 GCA_013401275.1 Pandion haliaetus | reverse complement strand
CCCCCCTTTTTTTTAAGGTTCATACACCCACATATGGGATCTCAAAAGGGTGAGCCAATGTAACCCTAATTGTGTCTTATTTATCTTGGCTCTTTAAACAGCTCACCATGCTGTAACTTGGCCCCTTCCCCAGTGATTGCATCTTTATACAGTTGACCTTTTCTTCCCCCTCCAGTTTTTTTGTATGTGCTACAAGTTTTCATGTCAGATATAATTATCTGAACCCCCGTAGGCTGTAAGGATAAGGTTTCAGCCATTTTTGGCAATGGGGTTCTTTCCCAGGACTGCAGATGGGTTAGGTGAACCAGATGTACTCAGATAAGTTCGTTGCAATTTCTCTCTGTTTTTTTGGGTTGTGCTTCAAAGGATGGCCTCTGCACTTAGGGGTTAGTTGCCTTATAAATTGTAACTTGCGTTTTTGCCTTTGTGATGAGGGCATTTTTCATTTCAAAGAAGCCTGGCTTAAACTACCATGTTCTTGTAGGTTCCTTTTTAGAACTTGGGATGTGACAGTTGTGTATGTTCGCTGGTATGTAAGTGCTTGGACTAAGGTTGAAAAATAAAATATTAAAAGATGTTCGGGAATCAGAGGCAGCTCTGCTGCTGCTGTACTGTATCACCTGCAGCAAGCTCTGTGTAAGGGGCTGCTCTGTAATGGCACAGGATTTACTTGGGAGATAAAGACACTGCCTGGGTGTCAGGGCTATGTATGCACCACTGCACAGCTGGTCTTCTGCTGCCTTCCCCTGCTGCTCCACCACCACCACCCAGCCACTCCTGCAGCTGTGTCTTAGTCTGATTCTTACAGATTGCAGGTGGGCTTGAAAGTAGGCAGATTGGTGAGCTAGTTAATTAATTCTGGGTTATTATTATTATTTATACTGAGAGACTACAAAGAGCTGTCTGAGGTCAGGCTGCCCCTTTCACTAGGTGCTAGAAAAGCACACAGGTGGGACACTTTCTACTTTGATTTGCTTTCTATCTCAGTAGAGAAGGGTAGGAAGAAGGAAGGACATGTTGTGACCCTGATTTTGCGGAGGGGGAATGGGGGAGATGGCAAGTAAGCGATTTGGCCAAGGCTGTGCAGAGACTCTGGCTGAGCCAGAAAGTAACGTCAGCTTTGCCCAACCCCTGTGCAGGTCCTGTATTGCAGAGCGTCCTTGGATCTCACTGAAGCTGTCTCTTTTAAAATTTCTCCATCTTAGTATTTCCATGCTGAGTTACAACCTCTTTTCTCCCCCCTACCCCAGTCTCTCACACTCTCGCCCCATCTCCCTGGACTCAGAGCCACAATACCAATATTTGCTAGGAATAGCATCATTTTGGACACAGAGCACAAAATGTGTTTCAAGTGACAGCCCTGTTCAACTGCACCACTTGTAAGGGGTGGAAGGGAAGTACAAAGAACTCCCTGGCTTCTTTGTGTCAGTGAGTTTGTGGGGTTTTTTTCTCCTTTCTGCAGATGCCACTCAGGAGCACCTCCTGACTTCTGTTGGAGCCCCATTCCCTGACAGAGCTATGGGCCACACGCTGAACTCTGCTGAGCCCCAGCTGCACTGACTGAAGGCCGTCAGAGTCCATAGTGCTCAGACCCCTCAGGAATTGGCTCCAATTTTTTTTTTAATTTCATGTTTTTGTCTGTTTGGGAGGTGACCAGTGGCACTTAATGTGGGTCAAGCCTGGCAAACTGATCTCCATGGCAACACTTAATGAATGCCATTGGCTCAGTGGTTCCATCCCTGCATCTCATTAAATTTCAATGACTTTCATGGGGCTTGGACATGTAATTAATATCAAACACATGGTATTCAGCAGGATAAGGTTTAACAGCAGGCAACGTGTGCAGGAGCGGGAGAGTGACGTGGGGGGAATGTTTGGGCTCTGTCCCCAAATACCACAGGAACAGACAGTCCGTGAAAAAGAAGTGAAAGGCTGAGCCTGGCAGTTGCTGTTCACAGCCCAGCAGAGCCATCGACAGGCTCTTTAGCCCCATTTGCTTTGGAGGAGATTGGGAAACAGTTCTGTGACTGGGGCTGATGCCTGCATGTTAGAGAGCGGTTCTCAGTTGCTTTGTGACCAGTGGCCATCTTGCTGAAGGCAACATAGTCCTGTTGTAGGAAATGGGGTCATATGTGCTGGCTAAAGGAAACTCCTGCAAGGCCAGGGAGACTAGAGGAAGTGGCACAAGGCACAAGACAACTTCAGCTGCATTTCTTTGAATATTTTTAATTTTTTTTTTTAATTGTGTACCAGTACAGCTTCTGTAGCACATCGCAAACTCTCCCCACCCCCAGCGCAGCAGTATCACAGAATAGCTTCCAAAGCCGTCGCAAGAAACCACTGTGGACTGTGAAAAATCTTGTGCTTATTGTTAGGCTTGGGTGAATCATAAGACACTCTTCAAAAGCAAGCAAGGGAAATTCAGGCCAGAGATGCAGCAGTCAGAGTAGCACCACAATGTCAGCACAGAGACCACCTGAGCTTCGCACCATCCAGCTGCACAGTAGGGCCAGGGGAGGCTTGTTCTCTAGGGGAAGGGACAGATGCCAAAATACAGGGCGAGTGTTGAGGAATGATTTTTGGGTTTTGCCAAAGCAAATTTGAATTTTGGGCAGGCAGGGTTTGCCTGCCTCTAATGAAGATGTTTTAGTCATTTCAGCTGTATTAAAATCTTGCAGCATCTTATCTCCCATGGATTAATGCTATCAGACATGAAATGAAACAAAAAGGTGGGGGGAATGGAGGAAATAACCTCCGCTAATTACTAGTATGCAAAATGAGTAATGAGATGAAGAAATAATGTGCTATCAGATACAATCCTGGGGTTTTTAAAACGAATTATTTCATCTTCAGCTGCATTGCTGCTATTCCCCAGGGAATAATATACAATTCCCACAAGGATATGAGGGTATAATTCAGTGGCAGCTCTGGTGAAGTTATATTCAGTTTAATGAACGTCGGTGGGAAGCTAAGATTGAATTATTGCCTGAGTGCTCTGTCAGGTTGCCTCATGTTGTTATGCAGGATATAAAGAAAATTATTATTGACAATACTAAGGAGATTCATTTTGTCTGAGTGAAGGAGGCAAAGGAGGTGTATTGAATATGTGACGTAGTGGGAGAAGGTTAATCATGACTGTAATGTGGGACTGGGAGATCGATCATGCGTAGATCACAGGGATGGATATTTAATGTGTATGTGACATGGCAGGGGAAGTTTTAGTGGCTGGGATACGTGGAAGGGACGGAGTTGGCAATAATAATGACTTACTGTGTGACTAGTAAATAACAGTGTGGGGAGGATGGTATTCGGGGATCCGTGTGCCCACTAGAAGGTACAGCAGTGGGGGGGAGAGTGAATGGGATTTCGGCAGAGTTAGGCTAAATTCAAGGCATCTACGTCTGCAAAGAAAACCCAGGCCTCTGCAAGCTTGCAAATGGCAGTTGGTTGATTTACCCAGGTGCTGCTCGTCCTGTCTTGCCATTAGGTGGCAGCATCTTGATGTGCAAAACATGCTCCTGGAGCATTTACAGAGCCCTTTCACTCCAGCAGTCCCAAAGGCATCTCCAGAGGTTTGTGAGTTTGGACTCAGATCACCTATTCGCACCGAGAAATATTGTGCCCAGGTTCCCGATGGGGACCCAGAGTGCAGAGCGGTTACAGCATAGTTATGGCCTCAAGTTGCGCCAGGGAAGGTTTAGATTGGATATTAGGAAAAATTTCTTCAACGAAAGGGTTGTCAAGCATTGGAACAGGCTGCCCAGGGAAGCAGTTGAGTCACCATCCCTGGAGGTATTTAAAAGATGCATGTGTAGATGTGGCACTTAGGGACATGGTTTAGTGGTGGACTTGGCAGTGTTAGGTTTAAGGTTGGACTTGATGATCTTAAAGGTCTTTTCCAACCTAAATGATTCTATTGTGCTGCAAGTGAGGTGTGGCAGAACTGGAACCTAAACTCAGTTTCTGTAGGTCCCAAGTTGTGTCTTTACTTTCGCTGTGTGTTATAGCTGGAGACTCCAATCACATTCTCTGGGAAGTTTGCTCACAGCTTGCTACGAGAGCAGCTTAGAGCATAGGAAGGGTGACATCGGGACACAGTGACACGTGTCAGATGAAGGATGACAGAGATTCTCAGGGTATCCCTGTATTGTACAGACAGATGAACCTTGGAAGCTTTTGATATAAAGCTGGAGGGCAATGAAGAGGATGATGGATAGCTCTGGGCTCCATATCCCACACTGGAATAGGCTTACTGGCTGCAATTGTGGTTGCATGTGGCATGAGGGAGTATTCTTGTTCAGTTGTCTCTCCAGCAGTGAACAAAAGATGCTTAGACTCATATAATGTATCTCATTTTTTAGTCTTCTGCCTGCTTCTCTTTCCCTAAATGGCTTTACTATTCTATTTCTTCCTTTCTTTCCTTTCTTTCCTTTTCCCAACCCACTCTGCTGCTTACAGAAGCATAGACAAATTGAGCTGGTAGGGATCTCAAAAGAGAATCAAAGTTGTTCTTCTGACTCAGGGCAGGCTCAGCTTTCCTGGTGCCACTCCTGGGAGATGTCCAGCCTGTTCTTAGAGCTCTCCAGGGACAGAGCTTCTGCAACCTCCCAGGCAATCCAGTCCTATTGCTTCATTATTCCTTACCATAAGAAATGGCTTCTTGGTGTCTTACCTGGACTGTCTTTGGTTCATTTTACATCCATTTTTATTACAACCACCATGGACCTGGAGAATAGATTGCGTCCTCCCATTGCCATATCCTTTTCTGTGTTTGAGTACTTCTGTCATATTTCTCCATAGGGTTTTCTTACTCCTCAAGAGTATAAACTGAACAACATCAATTCCTGTAATTTTTGCTTGTAAAACACAGATTTGCTTAAGCTCTCATCATTTTCACTGCTCTCTTCTGGGCTTATTAGGAGAGGAGGATGGACATCAAAATTTTGATTAGTTAAGCTATGTTTGCATAAGAACTTAGCTAGCCTCCCTAGCTCAACAGAAAGTAGCAGACTGACAGTCTCATCAGTTCTAGATATTTTCATGGACAGTCTTGACTTGAATCAAAAAAGAGATGTGTAAAAAATGCAGAGTAATTATGTGCAAAACTGCAGAATTAGCAAAAACCAGTTTTTGCTAAAACCGGATTTGAGTATCTTTGAGATCTCCATATCTGTCAAATTTAGTTGACATTGGCCAATGAGTTATAACTAATAAACAATATGTAATGTATGGTATCATAACAAATATTAACAAATCACACAATTATTAATGGGGAGACTTGCGCAAATGTGTACTTACATGTAGAGCAGGATTGTGTAAGACTTGTTTTCTCAGGAAACCAGCCGATAAGTAATGGATGGTTTGGAAAGAAGGATCTGAACATTTTCAAACTTCCAAGAAATGTCTGCTTAAAAATAGACACTAGAAATGCTTTAAAAAAAAAATCAAATATTTTTCTTATCTTGCCCATTCCTACACAGGAAATTCATGATTTATTTTTCAGAATTCCAGATCACAGAATTCTAATCAAGATCTCATTGTGCACACTCAGAAGGTAGAAGTCATTGATTTGAGGGGTTTGTTTCATTCATCAAACGAAATGTAACCTCCAGTTTTGAGTACCACTAGGGTAAAGGCGTGTTTGCATCTGGAGCACTGGAGGAGGCCCATCTTCGGTATGGAATAGAGTCAGCACCTATTAGAAAGAAATGAATGTATTGAAATTTAGTGCAAACTATTATAAGCAAAGCAGCTGGTGGTCTTGTTTCAGCAAATTCCATTAGCTTGCAAAATAGAAGGAGATCTGTCCAAAAATCCTTTTCACATTTTTTCTTGCCATCCACAAACAACTTCAAAAGTGGATTAAATTCAGTCTCCTTGGACCTGTCCACCACATTTCACTTTCATATTTTCTTGGAAAAAAATCCTACAACAAAATGTGGAGATGATTGTTTCATTTTCTCAACCTGTCACTCACAGCGTTTGATCAAGTGCAGTCAGTTGCAGTCAGCATGGTTCCGTTACAGACAGGAGCACCCAGTCCAGACCATCTAGAACTTCTCCAGTGGTGGGATTCAAAGCAACATGGAACATTTTATTGGTTTCCGTCTGCTGAGATGAGAAGAGTGATAGGCAGAGAAATAAATAATAGAACAAATTCTCTAATGGCCAAAACAGAAGATATTCTCGTAAATCATGGAATACTTTGAGTATATGAGGAAACTGCTGAAGGTCATCTTGTCCAATCTTCTGCTCAAATTCTTCATCAAACATATTTGAATTTTGATATCCTAGACCTCACTGTCACATTCCTACACTGTTTTTTTTAAGATTTACCTAAGTCCCATGGGTAGTTTTTTCTAAGTGCAGTTCTGCTTAGAGCATCTTATGTTCTTGATATTTCTCTTTATTGCAAATAGCAAGAGACAGTCCTCAGATGCAAAATTTGGATCTACATTGTCATGGTTTCGGTTTCAGCCCAGCCAGTAACAAAGCACCACGCAGCCGCTCGCTCACTCCCCACCCCTGCACCTGGCCACGTTGGGATGAGGAGAAAATCCAAAGGCAGGCTCGTGGGTCGAGACAAGGACTGGGAGGGATCACTCCCCACTGATGGTCACGGGCAAAAGACAGGCTCAACTTGGGGAAGAAACAAAATCAATTTAATTTACTACAAATCAAATAAAAACCAAGGGTATTAGGAAGGAAAACAAAACATCAGAACACCTCTCCCCACCCCTCCCGCCTTCCCAGCTCAGCTCCATTCCCGGTTCTCTCTCCCTCCTCCCCCCGGCGGCACAGGGGAACAGGGGATGGGGGTTTTGGGTCAGCTCGCCACACCTTGTCTCTGCTGCTCCTTTCCTCAGGGGGTAGATTCCTCACTTGTCCCNCCTGGCGCGGGTCCTTTCCGCGGGCTGCTCTCCACTCTCACACTGCTCCTGCGTGGTTTTTACCATGGAGTTACCGCCATCTTGGGGAGCCTCCGCTCCACCATGGACCTCCCTGGGCTGCAGGGGGACAGCCTGCCGTCTCACCACGGGCTGCAGGGCCATCAGCCTCCTCAGGCGCCCCTCCTTCCCCCTCCTTCTTCACTGACCTCAGTATCTGCCAAGGTGTTCCTCTCACGTTCCAAATCCCCCCACACACTGCCAGTTCCCCTTCTTCAATCTGTTCTCCCAGAGGCGCTGCCACTGTCACGGATGGGCTCGGCCTGGGCCAGAGGCAGGTCTGACTTGGAGCCGGGGGAGCTTCTAGCAGCTTCTTACAGGAGCCACCTCTGCAGTCCCCTCCCCCACTACCAAAGAAACTGCGCCACACAAACCCATAACATACATTCAGAATCATAATCACAGGAAAAGTCTGTGCTAAAATGGAGCTGAAGTTGAGACTATATATCAGTAATTTAAGAGTAAAACATTGCAGTATGTATCATTCCAGAAGTGTGTGTACCCAGGGAATTCAGAATTGAGATAAAACTATTAAAGGAATCCAAATAAAGGAAGAAATGGAAAACCATCCAAAAATACCTAACTCTACATTGTAGGGGTACAGATTTGTGACTATTACAGAGATGTCATAGTACTTCTGGTCAAAATTAGACAGATACTAGGGCACACTAAATTTTATGCATTAGAATTTTTTTTTTTCCCTAGGATCTTTTGGAACATGCTGATGATAGAGATAGGTATCACATTTCTTAATGCACCTCAATCTTAATTTTTCTTCGTGAGCCAAATAGTAAAATATATTTGTAAATTCACCAGTAATTCCTACTGTAAAATCAGAATCCAAAGGTTTTATTCTAAGAAGGTACCAAACTTCTTCTGAAACAAAGATGTTTGGTTTTTAGAAAAGTCCATTTAACAACAACTCTGCTCTGAACTTGTGTACCTGGCACATGAATGGAGTGGATGTGTATTGATGTATGGAGAGAAAAGCGAAGTCTGTAATGAGATTTGTTGTTTTGCAAGTGTGGTGGTCACAGACCTGATGAGAACCTGGCAGTAGCTTAAGTCATATCTGAGAACAGGCATAGAGTGATCCCATTTTAATTTTTTTTTTATGGCAAAATATGTGAGTCACAGGCAGGACATGCCTGCAGTGTTCAGGTACTGAACTGGTTTATGTGAGACTCTTTCTTGCCTCATCCCTGTCTCCAGCTAGGGTTTTGCAGATCTATTTACATCCGATCAAAGTCAATAGGATGGTTGTTACTGAAAGCAGGCTTTTGTTTTTTCCTTTGTTTTGGGGGGTGGGGGAAGAGGAGGAGATAGGCAGAGGTGCTATTTCCAAGCTTTCTGGCATAGAAAACAGTTGCTGCATCACACCAGATACCATTTTGAAAACTGCAAGGGAAAGGTGCTTGCTGAAATCTCTTGCTGCCTGCTGGAGGCCAAATAAATGCTAGCAAAGAGAGATAAATTAGAAAGGCGACAACTGCATTCCCTGGCAAAAGGCTACTGTAGTTAAATGTGCAGAAGCAGTGGGCTTGGGGACTGAAAAGGGGAACCATAATGGGAAGATGCAACTTGTAAAGGTCTAAGACCCTTCCTTCTAGCCTCAGGTTGGCAATGAATGAGACTGATTCTCTCATGGCTGCTGCAGGGTGCTTGTTCTTTGGCCATGTTACCACATCGTTGTGCCTAGCACAGAAGCTGCTTCCTGTCAGAGGATGTGGCACTTGTTCCCCATTTTCCCAGAGTATTGGTGGAGGCAAACTCTGTGTCTCAAGCCCACCTGTACTAAATCTCATGCTTGGCACCCAGGCCATTTTTTTTTTCTTGTGAGAGGGAAGTACCCACTTTGGCCTGGTAGAAAATCAAGCAGGTTAGCACAGCTTTGTCTTAGGTCCTGAAGGATGGAGAGGGAACCAGGTGCTGTGAAGCTGAGGGAGGAGACTTCCTTCAGCCAGAGCCCTCTGAGCATTAGTGCACAAGACTGTCATTGGCACCATCTGATCCAAGCTTGCCGCAGGGAGTCTGTAGAACCCCAGGTCAGGTGTCTCTGTTACTGCCTTGGGCATGGCAGTTCCCTTGTTTCCTGTTCAGGGGCCCAAAATCGCTAAAGGCTTGGCATGGATGGGGAGTTGTGGTCATTGAAACAACTCAGAAGGTCTCGTTCTCAGCTTCCGCTTACAGCTTCCTGCCACGGACTCTAGCTGAGCTGCTGGTAGTGTGGAATGAAAAGCTGGAAGCCCAAGTTTTCCCAAGGCTCCTGCCCAGTAACTGTTCTGGCAAATGAAGCCTTGTCACTGAAATACAGTTCCAGCCTCGTGTCTGGAGAGATGGCAAGGCCCTTTTGCTATGTGTGGATCTCTCTCTGATATTATTCAGTCAGTGTGTTTGGGGGCTCTATACATTAAATGGATTTATGTGTTTAATAATTATTAGTTTCAAAGATTTACAATGCCCTGCTGCTGTTTCTGTGACTCTGCCTCCCTGGGGGATTAAGAAAGTGAAAATCCTTCATCAAGAGAAAGGAAAAAATTAGAAACTTTAAATCTTCCATCATTTGGAAAATGGGAAAGAATGTGGAGAGAATAAACACGGGCTCCCTGAATTGCTGTTGTAGGTGAGTGTGTGCATATGTCTTGGGGTTGCACATTACTCCGTGTTTAGGGAATGTGTAAAGGTCTGGATATGTTTATCTCCTCCCTCTTTGCTTTAAAAGAGTCATTTAGAAAAGTTAGGGGGCATAACCAGAGGAGGCTTCATAGCTGTTCTGCCACTGTTTTGTTGTGCAGTGACCATTTCCTAGAAGGAAGCAGCCCTCATTTATCAAGAAAAAAGGAGTGGGATTTACCAATAAGAAGATACAGCTACTTCTAATACAGCCTCAATGTTTTATGTCATCTTCAAAGCTGTCTCTTGGTCTGTGCTTATATCATCTCCAAAGCTGGCTCGTGCCAGAGCAAGTCCCATTGTGTGAACTGGGACTATCCTTGTCATCTAGAGTGATTATAGTCACTATAAAAGTAAAGGGGAACACAAAGGGGAATTTGAGAACTGAAATGCTTGTATGTGAAGCTTATTAACATATTCCTACATGGATTTGGTGTAAAAACAATGCAGATTCATTAGATAATAATATAAGAGGCATAAGGAGTTCAGAATGCAACTTAAAGAAACTGAATTTAATTGACCCATTTTGAAATGGGAGTTAGATTTGGAAAGGAAAATTTGGATTTGGATTACAGAGTTATAATAGTGAAAACATTAATGAATTTTGAGCTAATCCTGATTACCTACAGAAATTAGAGGTTGCACGGTAGAACTTAAGGAGTAGCATGAAACTGGAAAGTGTGCGATGCTTCTGGGAAGAGAAAGTTTAGAGAAAACATATGTTGTGAAAGATGAGAATTATACAGTAAAGAATTATATTTCCAGAGTTTTCTGAGGCCTTGGCTTTTCCCGGGTCCCAGACGGATGACAGGCGTGTAGGAAGCACTAAAGTTCCTGCCATAAAACAAGTCCTGGGATCACAGGAATAATGGGGTTGTATGGAAAACTTTGTAAGTGAAAGCACAAGGGCATATCTCTCTTCTGATAAAGGGAGGTCCTTGTTATGCAGAACACAAAGAGGTGCTTTTTAATTTGGAACTAACATTAGTGAGTGCCGAGGACAAGAACTGCATGGTGAAATGGCAGAGCTCTGAAAGGCAAGCATGCTTTATATCATTTGAACATTGAACCCTGGGCACCTACTTACCCCAGCTTCTCAGCCTCCATCAACTCACGAAAAGTCTCTGTCTTCTTCCTACTCCTGACCTGAGCAGTCCCAGTGGCCTTGGTAGGAAGAACTGGGCTGTCTGACCTGGTTTGCACACCTAGGCGTGCCGACTGCAGTCTTGCTACCAGGCTCATACTGACATTAGGGGGCCTGTGGAACAGAAGTTTATCTTGAAATTTGGCAGCACAGAGAGGTAGATAATATTTGAGTGAAGTTGTGAAGAGTTTGCCAAAACACCCTCAGGGCCTTAGCAAATTGCAGCTTTTGAAGGACTGAGCTGCATTTTTTTGCTTGTGATTTAATTTTAAGAAACCCTGTGGAAAAATCCCTTTGTAATTGGCCTTGCAGCCTTAGGTTGCTAATTCAGATTCGATCAGCATGGTTAAGACAGACTCCCAAACTTTGGTTGATGGACAGCTGTCTGGAGGAGCAGATAACAGCCAGCCTGCAAAATGGACCCTTTAATATGGAGGGGATCAAATACAGCATGCTTGAAGAGCACGTGTCAGCAACGCAGCATCTCTGCTACCTCTTCCTGCAGTAGCAGCTTCTGGTCTGGCATGAACAAGTGCAAGGAATGGCCAGTGTCTGGACTCTTGCTGGCAGCTGCAGGGGCTAGGCTGGCCCACTGAGCACCAACAGGCAAAGAAATTCAATCCCTGCTCCTAGTGCAGATGAAAAAACCCTTCATGGACACTACAGTCTGAGTTCACTGTGTTGAGGCGGCTGTTTAGGAGGTTGTGTACAAAGGTTTCATGTGGTGCCAGTGGTTTGCAGCGTTTGGGGCTTTGTATGCTCTGATTATAGAAGGAAGCTGCTCTTATGTCTGATAGATGAAGAATCTGGAGGGCTGTTTCTTGAACTTCAGCCAGTTTGCTTTTCTACTGCAGTCGTAGCAACAGGGTCTTGCACTCAGGTAACCAACTCAAAGCAAGTTGGTGCTATTGTACTGCTAGTACCTGACATATTCTGTGCATAATTACAGAGAGTGACAAGCTTTCCCACACTACCAGCCTCTTACTTGTAACTGCAGGGGTATGCAGGACTGGAAAGCCCCTTTTTCTCCTTCACCAGCGTTTGCAAGTGTCAGTGCCCTGTTCCCATGTGAGCTGAACCCCTTCTTGCATATGTTATGTTTTAACACCTTTAAGGAGTAAAACATCACACTGTAGAGGGGTGCTCTGGCCTGAAATGGCCATTTGCTAGGCTATGTTTGCAATCCCAAGAGCGAGAAAAGGACAAATGGAGAAGAGAGAGTTTTCTGTTGGGGGGGGGGGGCCAGTGAAGATGCATGGGTGCACAAACGTGCTTGAAGGTCTTCATTGTGTCTGTTTGATTATTTGTATTTATTATGCTGGACCTAAACACTTGTTTTCTCCAGCTGCTGTTAGTTCTACCAGCTTTTTGTGCCTGCTTCATGACATTAAACATGCTTGGTGATGTAAGTGATACATAGATACCTTTATGTGCCTACAGCCTTCAATGGACATATGAGGACATAGGACTTTACAGTATCCTACATATTAAATGCTTGCTTCAGTCATCTTTTTCTTTTTTTTTCTCTAAAGAAGAAATGTTTTTATTTGCCCCCCCCGCCCCCCGATTAGTGTTTATTGGCCAAAGGTGTCTCAACTCTCTGTGGCTGTAATCTGTCCTACTCATAGCAGACACAATCAGGAGAGCGGACAGGCAAACGAACCGTCATCTTACCATCATTGCAGCCAGAGTGCTGCAGTTTGTGTCCCTGCCCTAGCTCCCAAATGACTAGTGGACAGACTGATTTTGATTTCCAAAAGCCCCTTGTTCCTCAAAATGCTGGGAGCAGAGGAGAGGAGGTGCTTCCTGGCACAATATTACTTGGGAAAAGCAGATTTTTGAGTTGGCTCCTCCTCTTGTATTTTCATACCCTTTTTGACTTCAGTCCAGAGGTGTTATGTCTGGGCCAGGCACTCAGTTCCTTGGTAACCTAAGGGTGGGTTGGATCAGCTCCTCTCAATGACAGTCTCCCGAGCGCCTGTCTTCTCATACTTTTAGAACAGAAGGCAGGAGTCACGTTTCTTCAGATGTGGCTGGAAGATGATCAGGACTGTCTGTAGCTCTGGCTCAGCTGTGTGTGATGTGTACAGGACCCAATCTTAATAAGACCTAGACTGAAAACTTGGCCCTGTTGAAGCCAGTGGGATTGTTTCATTTGAGTTACTTCATTACTTAAACCTGTCTCTGGCAAATGCTGAAGATTTATAGTTGTCTTTGCAGCATATTCTTAAAGCATTTGCAACACACTTGTAATAGGACTACTGTTTTATTATCATTCTTCTGTGGTCAGTAAAATTGTTCTACTTTTAAAATAACAAAAAAGCTACTACTTAATATTTTTAAATTGATTCAATTAAAATAGGAAAGTTGCATTACGGCATAATGTCAAGCTATGCTTAAAAGCATGTGGCTGCATTTATACACTTCTGCAGGTGAAATGCAACTTCATTCTTTCATTCCCAAATAGGAACATGTGAGGAATGTAGGGACAAACAATAATGTCTCCTTGTAAGAGTGGAGCTCTGTAGTATGTTTTTCAGCAGGCTGTGCTGACTTGAGAACGAGACAGTTGCTGTTTATGCAGAAATTTCATTCATAGAAATGTAAAGGCACGATGAATAGCAAAGGAGGGGAACAGTGATAAACTGTCTGTGCCACTTGGGTGCTGCTGAAATGAGTTTCTGCATCCTCAGCTTGTATGAGAACCTGGGATCTCTGGCACTTGCCATTTATAGCACCATCTTGTATGGTGACCTGGTGACTCCATGCTGGAAAAGAGCACACAGAAGATTAAAAAGGTCTTTCTTGGCTTCTTCTACCTTTCTTTGATAGCTTTGCATAGAAAAATGTAGCTATACCTGGAGAGGATTAGCCTGCTATGTATCTGTATGGGTTATTATTCTATCACTCTAGATAGCGAATTGCATGCCAGCAGTTTACTGAATTCTTCTGTCAGGCAGTTGTGACAGTGTTAAAAAGTAGGTCATTTGAATGCATTGCTGATAACAGTAATGGATTCACACATCAGCTGGCTGCTCCATACACTTGTAACCCCTGCCCAATGTCACTTCCAGAGTGGTTCAGTCCCACACAGTGGAGCGTGCCATTTTGCTAATGCACATGTGCATACTTTGCATTTCAAACTAAGGAGAGCAGAGAGCTTAGAAAATGCTAGTAATAGCTATTCCCTACAAAAAAAAAAAAAAAAAATCTCAGACCTGGGCTCTGTCACTAGCCATTCAGGAAGGCTGCATGGCTGGGATATATGAAGTGGTACCAGGATTAGAACTTGCTTAAAAAGTTACATGTTGCAGGGAGGCTGTTTTAAATAAATAAATAAAATATATAAACCCTCTTGCTATCTTTCTGGAGTACACACACCAGAGGATACATGTTCAATAATGTCTGTGGGCTGCTCGGTCTCTGCAGCATCCTTTGGAGCATCCTTTCTGCTTCCCCAGCTGTGCTGCAGGGTGCGCTGGTGAAACGGGGTGTGTGGCTGACACTGACCCAGCCCCACGGTCCGTGCGCTGAAGTGACTGGGATGCTCAGTGCCTAGGGAGTGCAGACTCTGTAATCAACAGCTCTGCATCGCTTTGCATGAGCAGTTGTTTCTTCTTACTTTCAGGATAGCTTGAAACTAACTTCTGAAGGTTGAAATCTTAAATACTATATATACTTCCTTCTGCTGTCCCCCAAATGGCCTAAAGCAAGGGTAATAACCAAGAGCAGCCAGGAGCTGTGGGTTACATTTGTATGTCTTACTGTAGCTGTAGCTGAGCCACAGGAAGCAGCAATAAGCCTCTGCCCTGCCCAGGCCAGCTCCTTAACAAGCAGCATTGAGTTAGAGAGCAACTGCAAAGGTAGTTATGCTAGCAGACCAGAAAGGCAGTGGTAGAGCTTAGGCTAGGGAATTAGCATCATCATTTGGCTGCTGCATACAAAACAAGAGGTGTGACCACAGACTGAGACATTTCTAGCCACTGTAACCATCCCCTGGTGAAACAGGCTTTAGTTCCCATGGAGAGGACAGTTCACTTGTGAAGCAAAATCCGTAGCTTCTACTTGATCTCACCTATGAGAGCCACAATAATTTTGTGCTTGCTATCCAAAATGAAATTAACTATGGAAACACTGCAGAAATCATTTGCTTTTAAACTAGAAGAAGCAAAACAAAGCAAAACAAGTCTAATCTCTTCTTAGAACCCACTTGTTCATGTAAAACACAAAGGCTGGGGTAGGTGTACTTTTGAAGTGCAAGTTAGGAAAGCCCAAGAGGTGAGCTAAAAACCTGCCAAAATACGGTAGAGGCGCAAAACACAGAGTTAACTATTTGCTAATTGACTGTGCCATGAAAGGAAGAGGGCATTACTCACGACTGTAGAGTGTGTCTTTCAGCAGTAGTGCTGGACAGTACAAAATCTTGCTTGATAGGTAAAAGTAGCCTGGTTAAGGTCACACAGAGCCTTTGCCTTCCCCCCTAGTTCTGCTATGATCAAGAATCATGTGTGTCTCTTAGCTACTTAAAAATATTTTATTGTTGGGTTTGCTTTTCTTGTATAAAGATTCAGGAATTGCTGATGTGACCAAAACCTGCAGCTTTAGAGAGAATGTATCTGAAGAGTCAGCAGTGATAGGCTACCGCAGGCTGTTTCTGTGCGTGCCTGTGGTAGGAGGTTAGCTATTCTAGTGCAGCATAACGCAGCGAGTTGATGGAAAGCTGAGTGTGATGCAGGCTTGGCTAATTGGAGCACTCCTGGGAGGATATGAATTGCACAGTTTCCATAATGAGTGGAGAGAAAAGATAGTTTACATCACCTAATGTAACAACGTCAGGACAAGATTAATAGCAGAACCACAGCAGTGGTGTCTATCAGACACTTCGTTATTAAAAGTGACTGAGTTTCGCTAATGGCATTTTGCTGGTGATGGGTGCTGTGAGTCAGTAGGCAAAATCCCTTCCCTGAGTCTCCCCCAACTTTCTTATCACCAAAGTCCAAACTTATAATGGACACATGAACACAGAGATTTTTCTGTTATGAGATGCAATTAAATTGTGGTTCAGCTTCCAAACTACACTGGAAATGGAATCATCTGAATTCACGATTGTCCATGGATCTTTTTATTCTGCTGTTGCTTTATACAGGGTCATCTCAGGAAAGTTAATGAAGAGTCATTAATTTGAGGTTAGGGAGATGGACTGGATTTGTGTAAACATGCCATTTTCCTTTGTATTTTGAGCACACTATACACTCTGGCCAGGTTCTCAGTGATATTAAGCTATATCTCAGCCTAGAGAATGCTTGTCCATACAACTTGGGCATTACGAATTTGGCAGTCACCTTTGCTGGCAATTATTGCCCTGGAATGGGATGGCAGGGAGTGCTACAAATCGGCATGTGTGCACTAGGCTAAACTGGGAGGCCTTTGCTCTGAGAAGCGTTGTAGGGTTAGAAACCAAAACAGGTCATTTTGCCATCATTTCAGATATTTATTAGAATACCAGCTGTGGTGTTGTTTACAACCAGAGAGGGAAAAGACCTCCAAGTCCCCACTGCTCTAGGTAAAATGTATGCCTTTTTGCTGCTGGTTTTGGTGAAAATCACAATCAGCATTTTCTTATGATCTGTGCTGGGAAAAAGGCTGTGCATTTTTCAGATACCCTGTTTACGGGAGATGCCTTTTTCACACAAATACTACTTGGGTTAACACTAGGTAAGTGTCCCTAATCCCAGTGCATGATAGGCAAAACCTAATCCCATACTGTTGAAGTGAAAGTTTTAGTGCAAATTTAGATCAGTTTTGTCTGTAAATCTGTATCCTCTTCCTGGACATATTTGTGTGTCTGTTGGCACGTGCACCCTCAGCTCTTGCAAGACATAGTGCCGACTGTGCAGATTTAAGACCCTCATTGGTGCCAGAACTCTACCATTTCCAGTGTTTGGTATGGTGACAGCTCTGATAAACTTGGAGGCCCATTTTGCTCTGTCCTGTCCTGTTGTAGAGGCTTGTTGTGCTCCAATCTTGGCTTGGAATGAAGTGGAAGGTGAATCTAATGTGCAGTAACTGTTTCTGAACAAAGCCCTGTAAGTACTCTGTCGTTACTCAAAGAGAGTGCAATGGCAGTTCTTTGTTCTGTCTTGTAACTGAGAGGGGAAACTTTTGAAGCCAAAGAGTCATCCATGAACAATGTACATGCAGTTATCTGAAGAATTTTTCTCTGCAGTTACCATGATTACACACCTATAGAGTAAAGAAACTGAGAGTCTGGGGGTGTTCTGGGCATGCAGACCTCTTTCCTTGTGGCAGTCCATGTGCGCATCCAAAGGTGATCACTTAACCACCTGCCTGGTCTGCTCTCTGAGCTTATTTGTTTCTTACTTCAATTGCCCGGGTCCATCTTAGAGTGCTTGTAAACAGAGCATGTTTCCTTCTCTCTCTCTCTCTCTCTCTTTTTTTTTTTTAAATTGAGTTAACCGCAACTCAATATTTGTATCATTCAAGCTCAATTAAAAGCACACACAAAAAAGTTCATGAATAGTCTGCTTCTAATGAAGAGGCATACTTTCATAACAGCCGATGTTCAAAGATACTTTTAACAACAAGACCGAAGGATTTACGATCTAAGTATTTTAGTCATTAGAAAATTGGAATTGTTTCTTTGGAGAAAACAAACAGGCTTTGGGCTCTTCCTAAGAGCAGTATGAACTCAGCGGCTGGCAGCTAGTTAGCCCCCCTGCAGTATGAATTAATGATAAAACTGCTTTCGTTCAGAAGGGAATTTTATTGGGCAGGATGCCGGGTACCAACACAATGAGGTCTCCAGGCGCCCCTCCCTCTAGGGGTCTTCAATTACACTTTGTAATGAGCACTGTTTCATTAGTGAGGAAAGCAAAAGTCGGCACTAATTAAAATTAAATTAGGACACACTCAAGTTGTGTCACACAGTGTGCTGAGATATTAATAAAAAAGAAGCTGCCTTGAACAAGCATGGACCAAAGGGTCAAGTGATAACAATTAAAATATTGGATGTGATGTCAATGCTGAATTTTTAACACTCCAGTTTTGGCTTTGTGTATGGAAAGATGATGTCTGGACTGGTTTCTGTAAGTTGGAAGAGGCATTGCATCTACATCTGTCAACATAATGTCTGACAGAACATTTTCCTAAAGCTTGCATACTTGCCAGAGTATTTCACAAGAACACATGCATGTGCACATGTGCCTGCAATCTGGTGTTCATGCACGCTGTTAAACTGACGTGTGAAAATAAGATGTACATGTCATGTGAAAACCCTGCACAAACTCCTGCTGACATGCAAAAGGTGTCTTGCTTGAGCACTCGTGTAGCAAAGCAATGCATCTTCACTGTTACATATGTATACCGTGAGATGAGCATATATTTTTCGATGTATATATTTCACAGGAAGGTGGTATCTTCTAAGAACTGAGTACCAGTCCCAGCTCTTGGCTCCCTTCCTGGCAGCACTAATACTTCATTCACCTTAATACTTATGCAGTGCTCTTGACAGTGATTCTCAGACATTTTGTAGATGAGCTACCCTTTGGTTTAGAGCATTGCTGAGCTTCCTTACAGGTTCACCTTTTAAATTTTCCAGCTTTTACTACTTTTGCCATGCTCTGCCTCAGTGCCTTCTGCTGTTGCTCCTTGTCACTGGTTGTGTAGTGTGCTGCCAGGAGTGTAGCACAGGCACCCACGCTGATCTTGCTCAGAGCCAGCACAGGTCTGGCAGAGCTTAGTCACCCCAGCTCCAGTTCTCCAGCTGCATCGGTCCAAGCCTGTAGCTAATTGTTCAGGCTAGTTGTTGTAAGCATTTTTGAGGAAAACTTACTGCCCAATTTAACTGTGGTGTCTAATTAAGTTGGTTCCAAAGGCATTTGCCAAAATATTAAAATATATTTGACCTTCAAAACAGATTAAATAGACATGATGTTCAGCGAGGCAAATTACAGTGAACATCTGTACATTTTGTGTTTAAATATACACACGTGGAGCTTGCTGGGCTGGTGAATGGATATGGAATATTCAGCACATACAGATTGTAATCTGGAAAAGAATTTGTTCTTCTCAGTGAATATATTCTTGCACATTAATAAAATTTTGGCCAAGGCACTTCACGCAGTGTGCATCTGTTTGCCTGTGTAATAATTATTAATGCTTGCTCTGGTACAGCAGTAGATCGTGCATGAGGCTTGGGTGGAAAACTGAGCAGAAATAGCATCCTGGTGTTACACAAGAATCCTTGGAGGTTCAGGCACCCAACTGCCAGCCCACCCAAATGCCCACATCTGTATAAATGTATTTCAAAGAATGGAGTAGGCCTCATCACTGGAACATCCTTCTTCCTTTGCTTAAGTCCTCTTCCCTGAGTGTTAAGACAGTCAGTTCCTTTAAGCTTGCTGCTTGCTTAAATACCTGCTGTCCTTTCTGAGTGTTTCCTATTGTGGTAACTACAAGGAAAGCTCTCCATCCTGTGTGACTGTCCCGGTTTACTCGAGGTAAAACTGGCAAATATTTAAAGCGCAGCACTGAAAGCTGACTGCTTACATTTCCTTAATATGTATTTACCAGACAGATCATGATGCCTGTAAATATGTGTTATAATAAAACCATCCCTAATGTGTAACTGAATGCTCTGCCATAACCATTCCACATGGGCTGTTACTCGCCGAGGGCAATAACCTGCGTTGCAATAATTTCCTAACGTCTGGCTTAACAAAGACCCTGACTTCACTAGGTCATTTATTTACAATTCTATAAATGCTTTACCTTTTTAGTACAGTCAAAACATGCATTTGCAGATCTTGTGGGGTTTTGCTTCTTTTCTGGTTATATTTGATTATAATGACATACATTTATACTGTGCTTTCCATCCAGGAGGCAGAGATATAGCTCGGATAAAATGTGTGTGACTTCACTGACACAGAAGTTGCTCAGAGGTGGAGCACAGCATCTGCTGAATACTGCACACAGACCAGTTTAAAGAGTTTTAAGAGATGCTTAAAATCCCACGTCCTCCCCAGAAAATCTGAGCTAACAATCCAGAGCTGTTGAAAGTGAGTGCTAAATCTGCTAAGCAGAGCATTGATCACCTAGGGAAAGATGCAAAGGGAAAAAGGAATCAAACATCACCAGAAAGCATTCCTTAGCACCTTAGCTTTCCTAGATGCCTGCAGTCATATG
Organism: Pandion haliaetus; assembly: GCA_013401275.1. Classification (NCBI taxonomy): domain Eukaryota; kingdom Metazoa; phylum Chordata; class Aves; order Accipitriformes; family Pandionidae; genus Pandion; species Pandion haliaetus. The sequence continues at coordinate 117,886 of VYZV01035872.1, read as the reverse complement.
ATTAACTTTGAGGCAAGACAGTCTGTGAGGCTAATGGTTTTGCTCAGTGCTTCAAACTCTTATTTAGCTCTTTTTAAAATTTTCAAGTACCAGCCCCACTGCTACTCTGCCAGAGTCCCAGGCTGCAGACAACAAGCATTATAAATAAAGATCAACAATCCTAAACCAAAGTAGGTAGCAATAAGAAGCCACAGAGACCTCAGTGTGGTTGGTCACCTTGAGAAAGTGAACTTGGAAGGTGTCAAGACATCCCAGAATCTGTGGAGAGACCAGGCTGGTATTGGCAATCTCGGGAGATACCCCTCAGAGAGGAGCCCAGCAGTCCCAGGCAGATTCATCCCATGAAGATGGCAGCACGTGGCTGAGATGGGCTGCTCATGTTACTTGCAGCATGCAAAGGACAGCTGAGATTTTATTCTCTAGAGCTAGCAGTCTGGCACTAAAGCTATAAAAAAATAAAAGGGGGGAAAAGGAAAAGAGAGCGCTCTTCCCAAATACAATTCCAGTCAGTGTTACTCCTTGTCCTTTTAATCTGCACTTAGGAAAGGTGCAAGCTGGCTCACTGTGGATGAGTAAGTAGACAGTACACCAACATGCACACACAGCACTATTATACTGGCATGCCTTGTACAGGCATTTTCTTGCTAGTTCCTCTTGCCTTTCACTTAACTTGCTGGGGATTGCAAAGGAACACGCTTCTGTGTTTGCTTATATTGAATTACTGGATGATACAGATCTTTGCTCTGTTACCTAAGACTGCCTGATCCCATTCAGGAGCAGAGCCGTTTCTTTTTGTGGTACAGAGGTACTTGCTTTTGCCTGCTGCCCCTACTTCTTAGTGGTGAATGGAGAGTGAGAGAGTGTGTGTGTGAGCAAGCTTTACAAATCCCCTTATACACACCCCTTTGGCAACCTCTTTTATGAAATTTTTATTAGTATGTTCAGCAATGTGCATGTCCTCAGGAATAACAAACAGCACAGAGAGAATATATAGCCACTCAAATGGTCCAGGGGCTTCAGAAGGGAGGTGAACAATGCTACTTTAAATATTGCAGGATGGTTTACAACCCTGAGGGAGGAGGTGTGGGGGAGGAGAGGGGAAGAGCAGATGGGCACAGTGTCCGTTTAAGGTGGTCTGGCACAATTACTGGTCAGTGTGATTTATATTTGGAGGCTCCTTCCAGCCCCTGTTTTTCTCCTGAGCTTGCATATATGTCTGTCTCTGAAAATATTAGCTTGGATTTCAGGGGGTTCTCTAGCTAAGCTGTGCCATAGTGAGTAGGTTTAAAGATTGACAGAACATTTCAGTGATCATTTTCTTTAGACCAGATGGATGCCTGACATGCCCTGTGTTAGGGGGCTGACGTGGCAGGTAGTGCTGTCCACCTTAGCCACAGTAAGCCAGTCACAAATCACAAGGACATGTGTGCCTGTCACGGGGGTCTACGGAGCTCAAAACCTCTGGTAGGACCTGAAAAACATTCAGAAACATCACTGGCCATCATCCCAGATGCCAGACTGGCTTCAGGCTGTGCAACATGTGGAATCAAAAAACTGTGTTATTCCAGGCTTTTGGCTCCGGGAACTTTGGAACTGCAGAAGATCCTTGCATTCATTGATTGAAGGCCTCGGTGTTAGAGTAATCCTTAACAAAGAGCCTCATACTGCAAGGTTCTTAGTATGTGTGATTTCCACCCTGGTCAGTAGGAGTTGAGGGTGCTTTTGCATTAGGGTTGGAGCTGGGGAAGTTATGCCAGTTTTGGCAGCTTTGGCTTGGAAAAGAATCACCAGACTGTGCTGTTTGTATATCCTCAAATCATATTTGTGTGTTCTTTGCGTGTTTTTGAGTGCAAGAGCTCTGTGGCTGGTGGGCACAGAGCTGTTAGTTTCTTTGGGAGAAAAGGGACCTGGTATCTACAGCAGTATAGGCATCTGTCTACAGTTAGGACCTGGTTTATCTGCTAGTTAAATTGCGCTGAATAGGACTGTATTTATGTTTGCCAATTCTCCTCCCCAAGTGACCCATTAAATCACGTTAATCCCTCCACTCCAGTCTGTTCTTCTACTAAAATCCATGTCTTCCTGTAACTTGCTTCTCATAGCCCATATGCCTGTGCTCCCATCTGAGGTGGAGGACATTTAGCCTGGTGGTCAGCAAATGGAGTTCATAGACTAGCAACAGTTAGGTCTTCTTGGCTTCAGTTTTCACTCACTGTGTGATCCTCTGAGAGGCCCCTGACTTTTTGCCTCAGTTTCTCCATCTGTAAAATTGTTTATTGCATTGCAAGGCTTAATGCAGTAAGGTCATTGAGGGAGCTGATACATAAAGGCTAAGGAAGAGCATTTATACTCACATGAACCTTGATATTGATAACAAAATTGGCCTCATTCCCCTGGTTTACTACCAACAGTGGTATCAGACTCCATAATAAACTAAAACTGCCTGTGTAAAAGTTCTGGTTTATCTGGTTGCACTAGCATTATTCTGTTAATTGTCATGGCAGCATAGTGCAGTATCACATAAGACCATTAGAGGTGAACTGTTTTCTTAACTTCAGGGTCTTCAGGCATGTGTTTTGTGTATGGAGAGACAGGCAGTGATACTTTAATGGTATATGGAAGGACCAGTATTTGTATTTCCTTAAGTGCAGGACGATAATACACTATCAGGTATTCAGCTCTTCACGACGCTACAAGAATAATATGAGAGGAACATGATATCATGCTGAACAGAGACTGTGAACTCTTTGGGGCAGGAACCATCACTTTTTATAATGTATACACTGTCTTTAGCATGATAAGCAGTGTGTCCCTGAGATTATTAAGCATTCCATCAGAAAAATGTCATTATTGTCACAACAGACGCCTGTGTGATGAGACTTGCAAAGAATGGTCTGATATTTTAGGGATATACATGCAAAATATTCAACAATTGGCTGTCTGCTTCTTGGAAACCCAATTTTGTCCTTATATGTTGACTTGCCTCAGCTGTTCTGGGGTCCAGAGGCCTGTGACAGAAGGGCTGTATGACAACCTTATTCGGTTTTATGATGTCTGGATTGTACAGACCCGATTAATCCAATGGAGTTTAAGGATATGGGCAGGCATGTACACTATCCAGCCACTAGAGTAGTCAAAATGGGTGTGACCCAACAGGAGGCTGGAAAACCGCCTGACACACTTGGCAAGTGATGTAATGCTCCATTCTCAGGAGGAAATTCTTTATTGAACCCCTCTAGCAATGAACTTTTGGCCTGAAGCTGGAGTTTGGATTGCACAAACTCAATAAATGTGTAATTATAAATACCAGAGACACACCAAGCCCCCTTCCCCCTACAAGTAGGACCTGTTTCAGAAGTTGGGAAGGAGCAAACAGTGAACCCATTGCAGGAGCCAGCTGCTCTGAAGGAGAGCAGCCTCTGCTCAGGGTGTGGGCCCTGCAGGAGATGGCTCCTGCCCAAGAAAGTGTCATCGGTCAACCTGGGCATCGTGGCAGCCAATCAAGCCAGCAAAGCCATCAAACTTTCAGCCTCCTCCTCAGGTCTTACTGCTTTGAATTGGCTGCTTGACAAGTGTTTGGTAATTCTGCTTTTACCTGAAGTCATTACCTAATTTAGAGTTTGTTTGCAGCTTTGCCATTTAGGAGCCAGAACTGGATGGGAAGCCCACGGCTATTGGGCTTTCTCTGATGTGGGAGATAGTATCATGCAGAGGGGGAGAATCTTAACGTTCATAAAACATCAGTCTCCAATCTTTTTTTTTCCTTCTTCTTCCTCTCTTCTTAAATTAGAGTGACTACAATGTAATGCAGAGATACCAGAACCACTTTGATGGTAGAAATCTACCTGCAGCAGCTTGAAGCTCAGCACTGGTAGGCCTACCCTGATCCTCTCACTCCAAAGGAAGGATGCAGAGTTTGTGGTCCAATGACATTTCCACACGTGTAATAATACAGTGCTTTGAATGGGAGGGTCACTCAGGCATGAATGCTTACTAGGCAATTTCAAGGCAAACTGCATTTATGATATTCCAGGCTAAGTGTATATGTGCCCACCGGTTCCAGAAGGAACACCCTGATTTTCAGTCTTACGACTTGAACTATCAGTGTTTCACATACATCTGTGCTGAATGGGGTGAGGTCGGGATGGATGAAAATTGTTTACAACTTCAACTATGACAGTGTGGGGTGGTAGAGGAAGAGTCATCTCTCTTCTTGAGAAGTTGGAGATGTTGATTTTGTGGGGTTAGCCAAAACCACGTTAACTGTAGCTCTGCCTGCATGTAAGGCTTCTGCACAAACCTCTGCTAGTTTGCATGGTGGTTTGCTCAGCCTTTCATGTACAGGGTGGATCCAGCACTGAAATAAGCAAATGAAAAGGCTGTTGAAGGGTTAGGAGTGGAACCAAGAGATGGCATATTCAGTCTTTTCTGTAGGCCAGGAAGACCTGTCCAGCCTGCTCACTGTAATTATTAGATTACTAGAAGAACTCAACACTATTTTGAAGTCTGCTGTACATCTAATTGCAAACATTAGAATTGACTGTCATTAAACAAAATCAGGCAGGGGCAGAAGCCAAGAAATTGTTACTCTTCTGTTAGGATGGAGAGTGGAAAAAAGAATCCTCATCCTAAAGTGTTCGGAGCAATCACCCTAAAGCCGTAATGCGCTGTGCAGCAATGCTGTGTTTGGAAAGCATTATGATAAAGTAGGGGGGGTGTGCACGCGTGTGTTTGTGGACATGTGCATGCATTTTAGGGTTAGTGGATGGAAATGTTTTCTTTTCATTTCTACCTGAATATGGATTTATCTTCCTGCTTTAACATACCTACCACGTAACCGTTTCAAAACTATACAACCCATGACAGTTATGAAGCACTGTTAGTAATGACTGTCAACCAGGGCACCTTAGTGATGATCCAGGTGTGAGGGACTTTATCATGGCTCTGTAAACTTTCTCACCACGTTTCTTGAAGATCCAAAGGACGTTAGAAGAGGTGGTGGAATAGTCTGAACATTCCTCTGCAGGACATGGCAGATCATAATACAGCTACAATGCTTCTTGCTATTACAGCAGGAACAGCAACGTAGTTCTATTTTGGAGGTTTACTTAGTGTGTTCTTCAGGTGTGTATGTATTAAACAAATGTGACCAAATCATTTGTCACTGCACGTGTGCAGTTTGCTTATTTTGTTATTCTATATAGGAAAGGGAAATCAAACATTTTTGTGACCTTTTTAACCATGTTGTTTTATAACCCTCCCAACATACTTTTCCTTCAAATTCTGTAAAGTGATTCCCTTTGCCAGACTTTTCCCTTTTTCTCTTGGAAGACCGCTGGTCATATAACCTTCTGTTTCCTTTTGTTCTGCCTGTGGACTTCAATTTGTTTTGGCACTTTCTGCAATTGTGAAACTTGAAATTAAGCTAAGATTTTTATATATGCTAAATTAATTGCATTAGTTTAGCATGAATATTTGTTTTAGCTGTAATCATAGTACAATATTATAATATCAAGGTAGATTATAGTTTATTACAGTGTATTATTGCAGTTAGTAAACAATGCTATCCGGTGTAATTGTTATATCAATATGACTGTTTCAAGGATCTACCAATGCACTAGAAAACTAGATTTCAAGGGTTTATAATTCATCCATTATATATTGCCTGAAGGCGGAACTTAACATAGCGTATACCAATATTGGGGAAATCCCTGTTCTCTTTGTACTACCCACTGGATTCAGGCCTATCGTGCTTGGAGGAAGATCTAACCTCCTACAGCTACGGCTGTGGAGGCTTATCTTTATGGGTAGGAATCCATGCCAATCCCTGCAACTGAAGGCAGATATTTACTCTCTCCAGCTTCTAATAAACGTATCTTCTTTTTCTTTCTTGATTTGCTATCCAATTGCCTCATTCTACACTTTCAGAAGAAGGGAGTGATAGAGAAAGCAAGTGGGAAATGTTTAAGAGAGAAATTTGTTTCCCAGTCAGCAAAGAGATGAGAGTAAGAATTTCCTGGAGATGAAGTCCCAGTTCCAAACTGCTAGCTGCTCCCTAACAGTCAATGTTTATTCCTTATTTTCCAGAGGGAGGGAGGTACGATGCACTAGAATTAATCATAGTCCTATCTCCCTAACCCTAGGGTGTGTTCTGGGGAGCCTTCTCCTGCTTTAACCCCAGGGATCCTAAATGGTGTGTCTGTAGGAGATTTTTGAGTTTTCTTCTGAAATATTGTCACCTAGCAGACTATCTTTCTCTCCTTCTCCTTAGAGCCTGTTCTCGTTTTAGTTAAGGATGAGGCTAGCTATATCAACATCAATGTTTGCCCCTTGATAAGGGACCCCAAACCCATTGTTCCCTTCTTGACGCCTGTCAGCATCATGGTATCAGATACATGTTTGGGGTATTTGAGTATGGATTCGTACATGTATTTGTTTATTACTGATTAAATGCTTATAAAGAACCAGATGCAAACGTGCGAATAGACGGTGAGTCATAGAAGACATGAGTGAGCAACGAGACTCCTGATGCAAGGTGCTGATGGCAGTGTTGCAAATACCCTGATCCAGAGGCAGCATGCCACACACATGGAGGAGCTCTGTGCTGGAAGTTCCCATCGGTCTAGGGAGGTGCTGTGTTGTAGTGGCTGCTAAAGGGAGATATGGTGCGTTTGTAGAGAGGCACCAGAGGTGAGGTTTGAGATCCATTGTATTCGTGAGTTAGCAGTAATATGTCCTGCAAACCTGTTACGACGACGACAACACCACCACCAAAAAAGAAAAGAAGAAGAAGAAGAAGAAAAAAAGTTCAAAGTGGAAGAATTTTAGGGAGATCTGCTATGAATTGCTTACTCTTGCTATGTATTGTGTATGTGTTCATATGCAGGTGTAAGTAGGTCTGAGAGTGCAAATCCAGGCCCAAACACTAGAGCCATACCTTTTCCCCACTCCAAAGAGGAATGCAACAAGGATGAGATTCCAGAACGGGAGCAAAACGAATGAGCTTTCTGTCCTGCCGTGGACCCTGGAAGAAGCAAGCTCTGCAACTCCTTGCGAGTGCAGGTGTAGTGAGGGCCAATACGTGTAGGGGTGAGCTGAAACCAGCTCTTCCCAGGTTGATTCAGGGGAATCCTCTCATGACTCTCACCCATTCTCCCTTCCCACAGGTTTCATCTGGGAGGTTGAAACCCAGCTTTGCAATCAGAACATTGTCAAATAAGTAGTAATTGGAAATTCAATAAATAATCTGCAATAATAGGAAAAAGTGCTAGGGGGAGCAGAAGAGCTGCTGGTAGGACACCCATCATTTAAACAGTAGGTGTTGCTGGTGGTTTGCTGCAGTGGTTAGTAAAAGTCTTTGAATCTATAAAATGTAGAACTAGATGCATTTAAAAGAGATATGAATGTATTTTAAAGCTTCCTGGATGATTGACCGTATCTTCTAGAATTCTACCTTATCAGCTGCACTTACCTTCAATTATAATAGACTATGTTCTTGTGTAGCACCAGTCTCTCTGCAGGAAGCAACACAGTGTAACGGATTAACTCGGAGAGTTATTCACTCTCTAGTCTAACGCAGCTGCCTCTTGGGTGAAATACAAAAGTTAGTTAACCAACAAGACTTCACAGCAGAATCTGGGAGGGGCACAAAATGCTGAGATTTTATATCAACTGCGCCAGTGAAATCTGGAATAATTCTGTCAATTAATTGTTTGATTTACACCCATGTACAAAATCTAGACTTAATAATGTCTCTAGTAGAAACTACAAAATATTAGCAATAATTTGGCCTGAAAATGGAGTCTAAGGCAATTTCTGCTAGGAATGCAGTTCACAGATGTATTTAAGCCAGCTGCATACACTGGCCTGGGTTCACATATACATCTCCAGGTTGCACTCACAGAAGAGAGGACAGTATGCATATAAGCTATATTACTACACTGAAAAGCATTATGGAACCCAAAAGCAGACAGGACAAAGCCTTCCTATCTCATCCCAACATCAAGTGAGACTTGCATGTACTCACCCAAGAGGCATTCTCCTTTGCTGGTCTGGCTGGTTTTACCACAGTAGGGTTATGATACTAGCAATTTGATTATGGTGCAAGTGGGGAATTATTAAGGATTTAAGTTTCCTGTGGCATAATTTTATGATTCCATGTGCAGAGTTACTCTGATATTACTAGAACTGTCTACAGAAAAGACATTTTAATGTAAAAGTACTTGGGTTTTCCTCTTCTTTAGGAAGAGTGTTCTACTGCAGTCCATCATTAGTTTGTTGCCTAGGGGCTTGCTGAAGAGCAATACTAGGTCTCTCTACTTGTCTGGAAGTTAATTCTTCATTCTGCTAAGTGTCTTTTCTTTTCTCTTTCAAACGTCTCTCAATACCATCCACCTTATTCTTTTGTCTTCTGTGTGCTAATACCTACCTGTTGCTTCAATAGTTGCTACCATGCTGATAGTACTTTGCAGATTTGTCTTCATGTGAGTATTCATTCTCTTGCAAAGCACTCTGCATAGCAGTAGAACATTTATACATTTAATGGATGTATAAGTTACCTTATGCTAAAAGGACAGTGCTGATCTGAAAGCGAAGCTGCTCCACTCATACATTGAAGCTGGACAAATACAGACCAATGTATGGCAAAAGCAAATGTAAAATCCATTATATAAATCTTCCCTCAATAAAAACTTTAGTCTGGCAAAGTGAAGGCTGAGAGAAATTATGTAAGTATACCAGGACAGGAGGAAAAGGGGAGGTAAATGCCAGGGAGGGAGAACAACCGCTTAAACTATAGGCAACACTGGCACAGGAACAGATGGGTATAATCTAGCCAGTAGTAACTTTAGGAAAGATTCTGGAGCAGATGCCTAGCAAAACGTAATGCTTTTTGCTGGGTATTTATTTATTTATTTATTGCTGTGAGCTGAGTTTAAGACAGAACTCAGTAAGCTGGCACAAGGGGTTATATTGCCTGATGTACAGGCTGTGTTTGCACATGTCCTTCCTCCTGTACCTCTGCAGCTCTCAGTGAGCGGAAGGAGTCAGGGAGAGAATAGCATGTAAGTAAACATCAGCATCTACGCAGTGTGAGTTCATCTGGAGTGTTTTCGTCCTTCCCATCCTTGGACTGTGGGAGAGGAAATAGCCAAGAGCTCTCTCTCGTGTCCTTGTAGCACAAACAATTAGTCCCAGAACAGTGATTCCTGATGTAAAGGCCTGAAGATAAAAGGAAACGGGAAAACTCACCTTGGGGAGTCTGTCCCTCTACAAAGGATTGCGGAGTGGTCCTCCCTAGTGCTGGAGAAGACAGGCCTGTACCAGAATATCAGATCTAAACAGCTGTAGGTTTTGCAGCCTGTCAACTCCAAATCTGAGGTCTGTAGCATGAGCCTATCTCCAATGACATCTCACTGAATCTGAATCACTTCTGCTGCTAATGTACAACAGGCAGATGCGTATTCTAACACCCACTGCTCACCTGTGATTCTGTTTTTCTCTTTAGTAATTGTGCAAGTCACCTGATAATTCAGCTAAAAGCCCTTACGAGACATTACATAATGTCCTCGGAGAAACCCTGTCTGCTGTAACATTGGATAGATTATTATGTAAAACTTTCTCTCTTTTTCTCAGTTGTTTGTTTTTGGATGGGGAGTCAGGCTGGATTTCCACTTGGCTGAATCTAAAAGGTTTCAGGTTTACACTGGATTGCTCCACTATTTTATTAATCTCTGGAGACTGTGCTGGAATTGGCCTTAGCATCACAAGTGAAATGAGTTTGGCAGGGCTCTCTGGAGTCTAGGCAGCACACCTGGCCATGATCTGAGGTGCGATTCAGCTCAAGCAGTAACACTTACTCAAGAAAGCCCCGGTTCTAATGTGATGATTTAATTAGCATCACTGGACCAGCTCCATGGGATAAAACCTTCCCCCAGTACTCCCTCAGGACTGCAGAGCTTTCTATATGCACAAGTAATGCTGAAGGGATTGTGCATTGCTTGCAAACATGGGCAGGAGAGTTGTGGGCAGGCCTCTGTTGAGCAGGATGAGTACAAAGAGGCAGATCCCAGCTTCTGCTGAAACCTCTGCCTGTGGCTTCTCTTCCTTGGGTGGCTGTTGAAGGCTTGAGCAGAAGGACTGGCTCGCTCACTCTTCCCTTTTTTGCTCAAGACCCTGAGGCCCTGCCTGCTGTAACGAATGGCTTCCACAGAGGTCTGAAGGAAGGTTAGATAGAAGTTAAGAACCAGAGCAGTGAGACACCCAGCTGTCCCTCAGCATCCTGCTTCTATTTGTGTCTTGAAAAATCTCCATCTCCAGCTGCTAGGGTGGAGGGGAGCAAGCAGACCTTAACTAGTAGTTTCCCCCAGCTGAAGCAGTAGCAGATGAGTGACCAGGCGTTAATGGCCATTGTTGCCACCACATCATTGCGTGAGTGCTAGAGGAGCTGATTCATTTCTGCAGATCTCCAGCCCTCATCTGCATTCTTGCACCAGTGTCCTGTCCACTGTCCTGCCTGGCATCCAGTGCAGCGTAGTTCATTATCTGCCTCAGCAGAGAGATCAGGAGCTTGTCAGGGCTGTGGTTTAGGGAGCATTTTGTTGAGGGAGTGGATAGGAGAGTAGGGGTGAGAGCCTTGAGGTGATGTCCTGGGCAGAGGATATGCCGAGGGACTCTGCTCCTTTGAGCACTGCTCCCCCCCCCACGCATGGGGTGCCCACACAGGGGAGCGGGAAACTGTGCACCAAAGGTCAAGTCAATAGATCTCATTGAGAACTGTTTTCCTTTCTGTCCAGAAGTTCTGAATGGAAATACATTCTCCGAAACACTGCTTTTGGCTGGATATTTCAAAGCAGAATGAGAAATTTTGTTTCAGCTCAGTGTTCTCTTTGAACTGAGGTTTTGAGAGGACTTTTTCTTCTTGATAACTGAGATTAAAGTCATCAACTGCAGAAGAATTGCAGTTGAGGAATCGAAAACTGCAAAATATTACTTTAAAAAAATTCCTCTATTGAAGGGGAGAAAAACCCCAATGATTTTTAACACCTATGTTTTTCAAAGGGAAATTTTTCTATTCAGAAAAATATCAAACAGCTCTATCAAAATTATGTTTCCTTCTCTTGTTCACTTCTCTCTCTCTTTTTTTTTTTTTCCCCTTATTTGGGACATCCTGTAACAACTGAGAATCCAGAAAGTCTTTTTTTCCCCAAAGGTTTGCAAACCTCCTTGATGAACAAGCTTCAGGCTTGTCATGAAACCTGAACCCAAGGAAGGTTTCCTGGCTTCAGCTTTCAGTCTGATGTTGCATATGGCTTTGGCTCAGAGGATTGCTTTAGTATTGGAGCAGGGATGGGAAATCCACTTGTGCAGAGGAAAAAAAGATGGAAAGTGTATGGGCTGCAGTGTGGAAAATCCAGCTGCAGGGCAGCCTTTCTGTCCCTGCTCCTAAACCCTGGACTGGTGTTACGCTGCAGCTGACTGGTGTCACCAGCTTTGGCAGCTGAGCTGGATTGCTGTGGACCACCTTAAATGTTTTCCATGCCAGCTGAGCACAGAAAGCTGCTGAAATGGGTCTCTGCTGTGCAGTGCTGCGCACTCTCTCTTAGCAATGCCCTCATGGTGACTCAGTCCCATTCCCCACTTCTTTTAACCCACAGCAGGTCAAGAGTTTAACAAAGTGACTGGGGCTGGGAGCCAAGTCCCCAGAGTTGCAATCTGCAGCCAGCATGCCAGCATCTGGAAAGCGTTTGTGACCAATAAAAAATGAATGTGCAGACTCCGCCAAAGCAGCAATCATTTGGCATCTCAAGCCCAGATCTTTACAAGATGATTCTTCTGAGGCTTGGAAAGGCTTGCCTTAGTGTTTTCTAATAAAAACAGTTCTGGGCTGGGCCAATAGTCGGGTGAATAGTGCTATGCGTCGCCACATGGGAGACAGCCAGCCGGGAATGGGAAGACATTGCTGGAGTCTAACCTCTCTGGCTGGCTGGGGCTGGATGCCTCATGTCAGTGATGCTCTTGCTCAGGCTAGGGACAGGGCACTGTGGGTGCTACAACAGCTGCCATTCAGAGCACGCTCTGACCTTGGGCTGTTTATCTGGTGCCACAGAACTTCTGGGGAAGGGCACATGGAGGAGAGGAGGGTAGAGAATACCCTACTATTAGGGCATGAAGCTCTTGGTCAGTTTGACTACAGCTGCCTTAGACTAACCCCATGGATAAAGCAGTTTCCAGTATTCAGCAGTCACTTTTCCAGCTGGTGCAGCTTAAACGTGCCAGGCTGTCTCTGCAGGGTACAGTTGCATTCCCACCTTTTTGTCAGTTTCTAACTGCAAGAGATCAGTGGGATTGTAGGGAGCTGCTCCCAGGCCTTCTCAGGTACTACCTTCTCAGGTAACAGCATAGGCCCACGTCCAGCCTTGAAGGGGGTGAAGAGAAGGGGTTTGGTGTATGCATGGGCTTGGTACCTTGGAGTGGTACAAGCCTGCTAGGAGCATTCAAAAAAGGGGAGAGAAACATAACATGCCAATGCTGCCATTGGTAGTCCTTGCCAGCAGCTAGCTCATACTACTGTTGTTGAGCACATTAAAGAGTCCTTCCCATTGCTTCCAAGCTCTGTCCCTGAGGATGCATTGAACTCAGCACCCTGCTCCTCCTTGCAGTGCTCAGTGGAATGGGTTTGTCCGTATGCATGCTCCTTCCCTCAGCTGGATTCCTTCCTTTGTATTGCTTTATCTCTCTTCTCTGGAGTGACCATGACTGGCAGTCATGTACGAGCTTCTAGAGCTGTTTGGACTCCACCACCACATACCCTGAATTCCACTGTGAGGAAACAAACACAAATGAGTGGAAGCTTAGTAATTGTCTTGCAAGTTGCCAGAATATTTTTCTGCTAGAGCTAGATCGATGTTGTTCCTATGGTGTCATCCTTCTGACCGCAAAATCAGTACAATACCATGGATAAAGCAGCGCAGCTGGGGTGCAAGGAACCACACAGCTAACCCCCTAACTCTGAAGATAGTGAAAAGAAACTCATGGTTGGTTCTGATTCTGAGCATGATTTGCAGAGGGACTGCCACCACAGAAGAGGAAGCTGGCATGTAAACTGCAGGATTAGAGCACAGATACAGTCCAGATGCCCCAGCTTCCTGCATTTGATGTTGCCTTTGAGGGGCATCAAAACTGATGATTGGGAGGATCAGGAATCCTGTAACTGGAGGAATTTTATATTATTCATTTACATTTCAAACTGCAGATATTTGAAGTGAGGCCCTCTGGGACTGCCAGGGCTGTGCGTAACACTGCCATTTTACTAAGTTTGGTTTTGACTCGGCACCATTTGTTCTCACCTCAGTCCTGCTTGCAGTAGGAAAATGAAATGGAATTAGCCATTGTCAGCTACTGTATGTCAGTGTGCTTTTCCATATATTCACAAAGGGAAGGTTAGGGTGGCTTACCTAGGGTAGGTAAAAACAGCATCATTTGAAGAGGTGTTATTGGTCTGGGTCAACCTACAGTATTGCTAAAATCCCCCCTTGTGTTGCTAGTCTTGGCAGGATTAACAAAACAAAACCAACCCTTGCCCCCTAACACCTTTTGCTTTGAGTTTGTGTCACACATGCAAAATCCTTTTAAAGGAAACTGCCACTTTATTTGCCCTGGTTTGGAGACTTTAGATTGGGCAAAGTTGGCTTTAAAAGTTGTGTGAGTCTTGGTCAAAACCAGCCCGAGTTCAAATCTTAGAACAAAGAGAAATCCAGATGCATGTTTAGTTTTGCTTTGGGACATTTCTTGGAACCCTAAAGCTATTGTCATTTATTCCTGTAGTCAGTTTAAAATCAGTCTTTGGGAGATGGCTGGTTCATATCAGCCATATTCTCCAGAAGTGCCAATTCTTTTTCCTTTTGTTACTTTCCATGCTTTTTTTTTGTGAGACATGCCTTATTAGCCCTAGTAAGAGATTATTTAGAGCTTGCAAAATACATCTTGTGACTGCTCAGCACTTTCCATGCATGCCTGGACACTGCTTCTGTTTCCTCTTGATGAAGATGGCCTGGTCTCTTTGCTTCTGTTGTCCATGTCCATGCAGCAGTTTCCTCACAGCATTAAAAATGTTCAACTTCTTACAGATGCTTAGAAATGTTGGGCTGGGGTTGCGTTAACCCTAGCAGTGCTGCTGCACTGACAGGGCCTGTTGAGCCTCCCAGTGATAAGAAACTGGTTTGTGAACACCCCAGCTGCCCCTGGGAGGTAGTGGAGTGCTAGGCAGGCAGATCCATAATAAAGGAGCAAGGAGGTATAGGGCTATGGCATGTCCTGGGCACCTGGGCAGTGCAGCTAGCATCGGTTTGGATGCTGCATCTGTAGGGTGGCAGCTGGAAGGCTGGAGGTATGGAAGCAGATAACAGTCTAGACAGTAGTGGAATGCTGTGTGGTAATAGAGAACATATATCTCAGGAGGTAGGTACTGTGCATGCTGGTGAGCAACAAGCAGATAGTGTGCACGCATCACAAGGTGACGGTGATACGTGAATGAGACAGCTCTTCTTGTGATGATCCTGGGGCTGGAAAGCTTTCACCATTTTTATTTCTGGTGGCTTAAGATCATTAACTCTTTTGCACACAGCAGGCTGCTGTCTGTTTATCCTTAAACATGTTCAGATAAAGGCTGCTGCGTTATATCTAAATATTCACCGTGGTTGTTGCACCATTTTCCTCTTCCCTGCCTCTCTGACAGTGGAGGGTTAAATCCCACTTTTCCCATGTGCCTGCTGATGAACTGTGAATATGCAGCTAGGACCTGTTTTCACGCATATGTCCCTTTCTATAATCCAATCTTCTTCTCCACTGTGGCACAGACCTGGAGGCTCTTCTGCAGCCTAGTACGGCAGATCTGCTGCCATGGGATAAGAAGCAGTAGGTTGATTTACATAATCACATATGCAAATAAGCCAAATCAGGGTTCTTTCATTCAGCTTTGGTTTTAAGGGGACTCTGTCCATGGGCTGAGAGCAAAGGGATTTGAAAGGGTGGTTTTCTTCTCTTGAGCTCTTGTGAAACAGAGCACACCCTCAGCAAAGTACTGCTGTTACCAGACATGTACAGCCCAATGGGCATAAATGATTAATTGTGCAAAACCACCTGATAACCCATCCCATGCAAATGCACCCTTACCCTCTAGGCCTACATCATCTGTTCCCTCTACTAGAAGTGTGGACTGCATCCTTATGCAGGAAATGAAAGAAACTCCATCTCTGAGGAACAAAGGGAATTCATCTCTTCATCTGGTGGAACGTTTAAAAGATGTTAGGAGCAGCAACAGCCTCACACCTGTGGCATACCAGATGAGCGCTGGTAGAGACACGTGGGGAGGTCATTTCAATGTGTGCCCTTAAAAAGGCTACAGAGAATAAATCAGAGTGCGGCAGCGTCTGTCAGCACTCAGAATGAGGACTCCAAACATTTGTGCTTCTACTTGGTTCAGTTTCTCTTAGTCCTGTGTATTACCTCCGTCCTGCAGGGATGCTGGCCAGCCTGGTGTGGGCTTCAGGAAAGCTCCCAAAGTGCCAGAAGAGAACGGTGTAAGCCATCCTTTACACATTCATTGATCAGTTCAGTGATTTTGTTTCCAGCAGTGACCCTTGTAAGGGTTCCAAAGGAAAACTCCAAAATTAGTGAGTCTAACGAGGTACCTGTTAAGGCAGTACCTGTTCTTGACTTGTGAGGATAGGACAGGTACCAGCAGCATAACACATTTTAGCCTGGCTGATGGAGTGCTCTAAAGAGCTAATGAACAAATGATCAAAAGATGCTATCTTTAATCAAATTTCTTTAATCCTTTAAAAAAAAAAATTAGTAAGCTATTCAGCCCTCTCTTGCAACAGTGGGACAAATTGGATGTGTTAATTAAGCATTGAATAAAAAATAATGACCTTTTGTAAATTTTAAGTGCTTTGCCTTTAGAATTCCACTGACTTTAAGGGAATGTGTATCTTGCTCTGCTGTTCTGCCTGAGTGATCAACTCTTGCTTGAACATACATGGAACTTTATAATTTGCTTGAAAGCTCTAGATAAGGGAAAATATGGCCAGGTGCCCTACCTAAATGCAACAGATTAAGGAAAAAAAAAACAAAATCAAGAGATGGAGTAGCTGGGTGCTGTTGACTCTTTTGTGCATTACAAATTCTGATGGCATGAAGCATAAGAGTGGGCATTCAGAGGTAAGTAAAGCTGTGTCTTTAGCTAGTCTCCTTAGTGAGGGAAAAATATTTTGATCTAAGTCTGCTAAGCAGCTTCATCATCCTGGAGTTTACAGCTGCAGACTCTGGGCTACTCTAGTGGTGCAGTGCAACGGCCCTCGTCATACCCTGCTACCCAGAGGTTGGCAGAGCTCTGCAAATAGCTACTGCTACATCCACTATGACAAGGGCAGGCAGAGGGAATGAAAAAATGCCTAATGGATTGCTTTGGTGGTGTTAGGAGATTCTCTCTGACATCTAGTTAAGTCACCTCTGCAGTCTCTTTACCCCTGGAGCAACACAAAGTTGTCACAGATAGGATCAGAGTTGGCTCATTAGGAGTGTGTAAGCTGTTCCTGCCCGACTCTGCTTTCCTTGCACACTCTGTTGCACCCAGCGGGTCTCTCATTTCTTCTAAATCAGTACCTACTGCAGAGGACTAACAGCATTATCTGCACTAGGAGGATGTCTCAGAAGACCAAAGAACCAAAGATTTTGTGGTTCTTCTAGGAATTAGCTAGTACTGAAGAGAAGTACATCTCTGAACTCCTGAGAATACTGTTGACAGAGATGTAATGCTCATACAGCAACAGTGTTGAGGGTATCATCTGTTCTGAGGCTTACTCCCAAAGTGAAGCTGAGCACAGTGTTACTGCTGGGAAACCGCGCTACTGTTACCACCTGATCTAAGTTCAGACTCTGATGCCCAAGAGATAGGTCCTCACTACTGAGATGTGTTGAATTTGTATAGCGTTTTACAGCACCAGTGCACTCTGGGTAGAACTAGTTAAGTCAGGCAGTGCTCTGCTTAAATTGGTGCATCACAGACAAGAAACTAGTGCAATCTCTTCTTGACTACAAGTGGATAAACTCAGGTGGTAGCTACTGGCACCACTGCCTTTCTTCAGCAAGCCTGTTAGCAGCTGAGGCTGGAAGAGTAGGGGATTAAGGGAGGACTGGTGGCTTTTTTCCTTGAAAGGTGAGCTTTTGAAAACTAAGCTGAGTTTGCATGTCAGGCAGAAACTGGGTGTGCCTGATACAGCCTCTCCTGTGGTCTCATGGAGAGTCTGGGTCTGGAAGGCCCCCAGCTGCAGCAGCTTTTAAAAGTGCTCATCCATGTAATTTGATTCTGTGTTTTGCTTCTACAGTCAGTAAGGATGTCTTTGCCATCTCTTGATCCTTATCCCAATGATAAGCCTGACCTGGACCACAGGTGTCACCAAGCATCCAGTTTCTCTTTCTGACCCAATCCACATTGGGTGGGATGGGAGGCACACTGACCAGCTCTGCTTTTACGTGCAGAAGTATTTGCCATAGCAGAGAATCCTGCAAGTGTGAGTGCGTGTATTTATAGGGAGGCAGATGTAAACCACATTTGTCCTGTGTTTCTGGCAAAGAGAGAGCGTGAAATATTTGTGACCCGAGTCATTGGCTTTCCTGCCATTTGTATAAAAATTTCCAGATGTGATTGTTGATGCCTCACCTGGGACCAATTAAAGAAAGAAGGAATATCCAGAACCAACTGTGTTCATGTGGATACTTGACTTGTTTGTGCATGTGCGTGCGTGTGCGCATCTCTGTTGCAATGTGTGTGTTTTAAAGTAAAGCAGAATTTCAGTTCAAAGAACTTGTGTTCTCTCCTTCCAGTGCCTTCCTTTTGTCTACATTATCCTTTCCTCCTCAGATTGTCCCTGTCTCACAAACCAGGATCAATTTGGATTTCTTAAATACTTTCTCTCCCCATACTCATCCTCGCATCTTTTCTGTTATACCTCCTAATAGCTGCTTGTGGTTCACCTTGATCACAGTGCTCTTCCATGCAGGTACGGCAAGTTTCCTGGAGAAGAAGGTTCCTGAATGCTAGAAAGACAGTGTGAAATCTCTAGTAACACAAGAGTGACTAACCAAAATAGGGTCCAGCACAATGTCTGGACTGCTCACCACCAAGTGACCCCTGTTCTCCGGTCTGCCTCCTGCCCTTGTTTTTCTCACCTATTACTTCAGCTGTCAGTCTGCTGGGTCTATATTAGGCTGTGTCTGGAGATTAAACTCCTGGCTCTCCCAGGCTGTGTCCACAAAAACTTTCTCCTGATCACCTGTTTTGGCTTCATTTGCTTCACTCTGCTAATGATTGGAAACTTCTATCACTCTTGCTTCTTTTCTGTTGAGTTCCTCTGTATGTTTTGTGTCCCTCCACATAGTCCTCCCTGAGCGTATTTACCAAGCTACCTCCCTGCCTTACTCATACTCTGCTGGAAAGCAAATCTGAAGTCATCCAATCTTCTTCCCTTCTTTTATTGTTGTTTTTGCAAGGGGAGTTCAAACAAACAAACACCACACACATACACACCCCAACATCTGGTGCCTTTCAGGAGCCTTAAACTCATGGCCAGAATGAGCATGTGGAAGGAAGGACAGGATGGGAATCCAGCTAGCTTGCAAAAACTAGGCACGGACCCAAAGACACAGACTTATTCTAATTTAAAGTAACCAAGAACAAAATTTGTCCTTTTCTGCTTACCAGTCTTCCCCTTTAGCCATGATCAAAACCATTTTCTGTACTTCCCACCATGCCTGCTGGTGTCACTGACTTTGCTGTGTGGGCACAAGGCCTTCCCTGTGCAAGCATTTGTTCTAAAAGGGGAAGAATGCAGGGTCCCATCTGCAGCAGGATTCATTGGACAAAAGGTCTGGAACCAGAAATGTTGTTGGAGGGGCTGCTGTTCCTGTGTAACTTCAAACCTGGTGTGGCAAGTATCAGATCCAAAGTGAACTTTGCTTTCTTCTGTCTCATTTTTTAGCATTCCCCAAGTGGATTTGGATATGTTTATGCTTCTTTTCAACACAGAGGATAATTAAAATACAATTGTGAATGCTAGTGTATGTTTTACACGGTCATTTGTTCATTAACAAGATGTTTCCAGGGTAGCTATGTTTTAGCTCTAGACTTTCAGCTAGGATTTTATTCCTCTAGCAACAGATATTCATAGCTAGACTAGAAATTGACAGTCTTATTAGATGATGTGTTAAAACAGGACTACAGCTCAAGTGTAGATTTGTCTTTTCTATGTCTGTTACGGAGAGAGACATACATGCTCTAACCAGCTGATTATAGTCTTTCTAAAGGGGTTATTTTTGTTTCCATGGAATATAGTGAACGGAAATTATTCAGTGTATTGTTGTGCCCTGGAAAATGTCTTTAACAGTCAAAACTGTTCTGCTTCATTTTTTATAATTTCAAAAGGGACAAACACATTCAGAAAATAGGACATGGCTGTCATTTGCACAGTGAAACTTAGGTGTCCATATGTATTTGATGTGGTATTGTTCTGTTCTCAAAGTTCTAGCTGGCACGGGTGTAAACCTCTCAGACTTTGCCTATAGGTTTATGCTGGCACCACCAACCCTTGATACAGACAACTTTCTGCAGTATGAATGGGTGTATTTAAACTCCATTGTGATATTGTGAGTGTTGGGTCCTCCAGCTGCCTAGTATTGAGTCCCTCCCTCTCCTTCTGTGTTTCAAGCAAGAAAATAAATGCAGTGCTATAATATTACCCTACCTGCTCTGTTTCCTTGCAAATATTCCAGCTGGCCTGGGCTTTAAACCACACTGCGCCATGGGGTGTGCTATATACAGCTAGTCCTGGGGAGGAAGGGTGAAGATAAACTGAAGCAGTAAGTTTAGCAATGCACCAACCAGGTTATTTCAGCTTCCTGTATGATGCCAAAATTTCCCTGAGCTGGCCTTTTGATGCTTGGCCTCTTTGCCTTTAACCCTAGGAAGACTGGAGTGGTGGTTTTCACCCTTCCATGTGCTATAAGCCATAGCCTCTCAAAGGAGGGGGTGGGGCAACAGTGCCCAAAGGGCAAGTGTGGGAGGAATGAGGGTGGGCAGCTGGAAGCCAGGGGGATGGGACAGGGCTGCTCTTGGTACAGAGAGCGCTGTGATGGCCCCAGGGCAGTGCAGGAAGACCGGGTTTAGAGGGAAGCTATCTAAAAAAGATCAAATGGAAGATAGAAGCGGATGAAGAAGATTCATGGCTATATTAGAGCAGGGGAGAAGAGTGCTAATATAGTGGTGGCATGATCAGGTATCTGGCAGGGTTTGTTTGCAGTGAGGCCAAGCTGAATATTCTGCTGCAGAAATGATTCTTTGCTTTGCAGGGGAATTTCTGCCAAGTCCCTTCCTCTTCTGGCTCCCAGGTCTGGGTGTCTTGCTCAAGCTGTGGGGCTTCCAACCAGTTTCCTGGCCACTGCAGACTGAGGTGGTGCCAGTACTTCTAAAAACAGCCTGTGCTCTCTCCTCCTCCTCCTCCTCCTCTTCACTTTGGTGAATTCCTGCCTCCTCTCTTTCAAGCAATGCTTATTCAGCTTTCCGTGCTAGATTCTCATCTGCTCTGGAGCATACTGAGCCCTGACCTGAGGAGTGGCGTAGGTAATGCAGGAGGGGCAATTTTAGGAAATATTCAGCCTTCCCTGCTATTATGAGACAGGTCTGACTGCTTTGAGCTGCTTTCTACCTTCAGCACTTGCTTGTTTGTCCCAGCGATGCTTAAATGAAGTCTTTAAAAGCTTTGGGGCTTTTTCTCCTATCTGAAGGGAAATACGTATTGTTGAGGATCTGGCCCAGTTCCTGTGCACTTTAATCAACACTGGGCTGTGCTTTAAACTGTAAGGACTGGGGGGTGAAAAATCCCCCAGGTTCATAGCACCCGCTGATGGGTGCTGGTATGGAGGGTGTTAGGGAAAGGGAACCTCAGTCATGGCTGCAAGCCACGGGCTGCTTCTCCCCCCACGTGAGCAAAGCTATTGCACTGGTGCAGTGAAGGTCGTGGGGGCCTTCCAGGCTGGTGGGAGGAAAGGGGTTCACGCATCCTCCCAGGGGCTGGCTGGGCTGTGGGCTGCTGCCTGCCTGACCAGAGGTGGGTGCTGCCTGGAGCTGGGCTCAGCGGCAGGGTGCCATAGGAGGCAGGGATGGTGCAGTGGGGCTAGCGTGAGCTCTTCCAGCAAGGCAGCGCCCGTGTGGGTCGGGGGGGAGGCCTGTGGGTGGGGAGGAGAGGCGGGGGGTGCCTAAGGCAAGCGGCTGTCCGCGTTGTCTTGTATGTCAGACTTGATTAGATTTGGCTGGCGCTGGGGCGAAGGCCTCCACGCTGCGAGGGGTGGGGTCTGGCTGGAGGGGCAGAGCCAGGCCCTCCTCCTTTTATGTGCTGCTGAAAAGTGGCCTTTGTTGCGGGGTTTGCAGGCTTTGTCCTCTCCTGGAAGCAGTGCCCCTTTCTCCGGGCTTCAGCCCCCGAGAGAGGTGAGCAACCCTGTCTTTTTGTGTCAGATCTGAGCCCTGCCTTGTGCCTGTGTTTGGGTGTCGCACTGACCCCCCGGGTGTCGAAAGAAGCATTTTTCCTGGTAGTTTGGAGTTGTTAATTTGAAACTGTTTGGCGAGGATCCAGCAAGGTGTTAAGCTACTTTCAGTCGGGACTTCCCCCCAAGTCCCTCCTTTGTTTCTTCAACCCTTTGTGAAAGGGTTAGAAGAACAACTAGAGATAGAAACTCAAAATCTGCTGTTCCAGGCCTTTCTGCAAACATGTCCCCCTCAGACCGAGTGATCTGCAGTCAGCAGTTTCGCATAGGGGTTTCCATCGTAAGCTTTTGTCGTGATAGTATTAATTTTGAGCAACGTAACAGGCAGGGCATAAGCAGCCCTTAGGTGACTTTACAGATCCCTGAGCTCAGGGATGGATGATTGGCCAGCCCGTGCAAACTGCGTACCAAAATCTTCGTGTGTCAGAGAGCTGCAAGATGTATACCCCACAAACCAGAGGGCTTGGTGGATGGGAAGGCAAAGGTGGGTGTTCCAGGGAGCGATTTTCAGACCATGGGTCCCAGGGGTCTTGCCTTTCTACTGTGGGATAGAGTTGGACTGAACATGCAGCTGTGTCCAAGGGTGGTGCAGTGGTATTGCTGCACTGCTTCCCAGTACTGAAGGCTTGGGTTGCCCAGCTGTCCTTGTACTACTACAGCCCTCTTGCTGTTAAGTCACCTGAGCTACATGTGAACTGCTTTTGGGGTATACAAAGCTCAGAAGTGCCACAGTTTATGTACTTATGCTCTAGTGTATATGCTGCTGTGTGCAGTAGGTGCTTTATTTTCAAAGCTGTGTAGGAGATGTGCCACTTCAGGTCACTCTCTGAACGTAACCTGCATGGAGGCTAACTGAACACTGGGTCTCAAGGCTGAAGCAGGGAACTGTTCCTAAAGCTCCCCACACTGGCCATCTGCACTTACCAGGGCAGCACCAGAAGAGCTATTGCAGCGTCTGAAGTGGAGTGGGTAGGTTGCCGTCTTCTTGCCTGTTGCACCTGCAACCCATCGGTCCCGATGCTGTGCTCTTCAAAGGGTTTTCAATCATCATTTCAGCTTGTCCAAGGCCAGGTGGCAGAAGGGCAATGAAACCATTTTCAGATGACAACTGGTTTTCTGATATTTACTATGTGTTTTCATTGCTTTGGTTAAAATAATTTTCAGGGTGCAGTAGCTGGAGCACTGGCTATCTGTCTTTAGGCAATTAATCTTTAATATGACCTGTCCCTCCTGTGGCACCTTTGGGAATCTGGGAATGATGACTGACCTAAAGATTTCTTCTCTGCAGACTAATGGTCTTATTGCCCTGGGTGTGCATAAAGGTTTGGCACTGCAGGGGTTAAATAGCTTGAGAAGGGTGGAGGATTCTTCAGCCAAACCCAAACTGATTGCACCTGGTTTGCTCAACCTGTGTGTAAATGACACCATGGTCTTCCCACCCCCACCCCAGCAAATGCCACAGGGGCTGCCAAGGTATACGTGCAGGTAGGGCTGTGCAAGCAGGTGTGGGGCCTGCAGCAGTAGGAGGCTCCTCGCCCCGGCTGGGGGAGCAACCGTGCCAGTCATACGCACACAGGAGCCTTGTAAGCTGTAATCGCCATATGCCACTGAAATGACAGGGAGTCAAAGTAGAAAGTCCCCTTTGTTAAAATTTGCAGCCTCCTGTTAAACATACATGTCGCTTACTGACAGGGTGTAGTGGGTCTGTTCCTCTTGAGCAGGAAAAGTGCAAGTTTTGGTAAGAGTGGGTCAGGCAGCCTGCTCAGCCCGTGGGTGGCTCTGAGTACTTTGTGCAGTACGCATGGCGCCAAGTTCCCAGCCAGGCTGGTCTATGGCAAGACCCGCTCCTGTCTTTGCTCAGCTGTCCCTCTGGGACAGTGCTAGCTGAACGTGTAGAAGAATTGGAAGTGAAAAGGTTGCTCACACATGTGAGTGTTGCTTTGCTGTCCTTGGAGAGGTAATGAAGGGTTTGGGCCATAGACTTGTGACTCAGAATTTAGGCTTTGGGAATTTAGAAGAATTTAGAGTCTTAGGGAATCGCTAAGGAGGCAATGAATTCCTTGTAGTAACCTAGTCTGGAAGTGTGTTGTGGGAAACTATGCTTCTTTTAGTGTGGGTGCCTCATGCAGCTCTGAAAATTATCACTATCATGCAGTAAAAAGGATGAAATTATTCACATTTATTCTGTCTTTCCCCACTCTGACTCCAGAGAGAGCCAGTCCTTCCCTTTCCAGTCCATGCACGCAAAGACAATTGTCACTGGGTCGTCCCACTCTGCAGTAGCCCATGCTTTTTTACATGTTAACCAAGACATTGTTCATTTCTTGCTTCTGTGTCCACCATTAAGACCGAACATAAATCTATGGGTGTAAATGATGCCATTCTGCTGATTTCAATAAAGTTCTACCCAGCTCCAGTGCAGGGAGTTTGGCCCAGAGCTCCCGAAGGCTGACCTGCATATGGGTTTTCTTTGGCATTGTATAAAGGCTCTGAGGTGAGTGGTAAGGGCTGGGGAGATTCCATGTTGTGGCCCAGCTGGCGTGTGCAGCCACAAATAATAATTAATTGGCTCTTTAAGAAGTCTTGCAAACTCTTTTTTTTGTCTGTCTGTCTTAAGCTCCTTTTAATTAACTTCAGTCATGTCCCAACACATCATCTTGGCTGAATCATAGACCTCACTGTGCCAGTTTTTCGCATTCCTGAAATACACAGGCCGCCAGTGTTGCGAATGCAGCTCGGAGGCAACAGCTCAGAGGAAGTCGGGCAGCTCTCCTGGAACGCAGAAATTTTCAGGAACTGTTGTGACATCCAGAGGATAAGCAGGCAGGCCTCTTTGCTTCAAACTCCCATGCTGCCCGATTCGCAACGGTGTTGCTGTCTTGCACTTTACCCACTTACTCAAGGAGCAGCAATTGTAGCAGGCACCTGTGTACAAGCATTTTTGTTCCTTTAGAAAGCACCTTTAATCGGGTTACAGTGATTGGACCATACAGCCTTTTTTTTCCGTTCAAGAGCTTGTTTCTTTGTCACACTTCTTATTGCAAAGGGTCAGCTTTCAAGATCGTAGGGCATGTTAACAAGATACTCAGGCATACTTAGTCACCAAACAAAGTCTGTGTGGCAACAGGACAAACTTTTGTGTCCCTTCACTAGAAAACTTCAAGCCTGGTCTAAGGACCATTTCCTTCTTTAGAGGAATTTGGGGTTCAGCAGTGGCTCTATTGCATTATAACCTGGCTGTGCTCTCGCCAATGCTGGTGGAAATTATCTCAATGTTTCCAGTGACTCAAAGCTGTATCAACACTTGTTGTCCCTTGGTCTATGTGTTTTGAGCTAGAGACTTCTGCATTTGATAACTCAGAATAAATTTTAGCACCCCATTTAGCAATATGTTTAATTTACTGAAAAGAAGGGAGGTCTTACTATAATTTCTTGGTACTTGTTTAGAGAGTGCAGCTTTAATAATGGAGTTGTCCAACTAGGACAAAAAAAAAAAAAAAGGTGTTAGTATTCAGTGGTTAAAAGCTGAAGCTCAGTAAATTTAGGTGGGAAAGAGGGTGCAGCATTACCATGGTGAGGATCTTCATCCGTTTGAATAATGTACCACTGTATTCTTTATTCCTAACCATTTTTTAAACCAAGTTTGGAAGTAGTCTCCAAAAGAAATGAGCATATTGAAAAAAAAGGAATTTATTCAGGATACTTCTGTGCTCCCTGCTGAGGGATAAAGGATTGCAATTTACCTTCTGCCCTTAATGAGGTAGGAAACAGGACACTGTGATAGCAGCTTCAGGTGGTGTGCCCCTAGGCTGCAGGTGAGGAGCTATGAGTTGCCCAGAAAACTCTTTCAGTAATGCTTGTGTTTCCATAGCAGCTCTAGGAGTGACTGCTCAGAGATTGTTGCTGTGACACAGACAGTGGTGGCATGTTGGATTGTTATGGTGGTGAATTTTGAATAGGTGTGAGGAAAACAGGTATGATAGCTGAGAAAAAGCAAAGATGAAAAAGTGCCTCAGCCTTTTGGGAAAAGGATAGGAAAAACAGGAAAGGTAATTACAAGCAGTCATCAGGTTGGAGCATGGGAGGAATGCCTTGATGGCTGGGGGCTGTACAGAAGCTCTAAAGGCACAGGCACATTGCAAACAGATAGGAAGCAGGAGCAGCATTTGGTAATGAGCAAGAGAGTAAAACAAAACTACCACTGATGAAGAATGCCTTGTCATTCATGTGGAACTCAAGCTAATTCCTTCTGCATCTGGTATATGACTGCTCTATGTACAGACTCTGACCTAGCTGCACCAGCCACTAATATGATATAGAAGTTGCTTAAGTTGGGGAGAAAACTTGTTAGAAGTCAAATAGCAAAATATACTGACAGTGAAAAAGAGAGAGAGAGAACTTCATGAACTGTTAGGGGGGGCACTCAACTCTGTTGCCTGTTCAGGAATTAAGTGTCTGCTGAGACACAAAGGATTTGGGTCCTTCCAGTTCTAGCCTTAAGGGAAGACCACGTATGCTACAGTGGGTAAGTTAAGGAATATATTTCCTCTGACATACTTTAGTTCTAACTACTTGGCTTTACGGAACCTGTTAATCACTGCTTCCCAGAGTCTCAGGGAGAACACTGCCATGGATCTGGATGCTACCAGACCCGAGGCAATGTTCGCTCCAGGGGCACAGAAATCGGCAACCTAGAGTGGGTTGGACCCCAAAAGAGATGCATTTCAGAAGGCTGGCATGCCAAAAGTGCATGGCTGTAACAAGAGTGATAAAAAAACCCCCTGTCACAGATGTTATAATGGTATTTTTCCTGAAATTCTTCCTCTCGTGAATAATAAACACTGGTTTCTAAAGCACTTACTGGGCACCTGTCCCGGAAGAAGTGCTTGAACAGCAAAATTAAAGCGTGCTGTCAGAGCGAGAGGGCCAGACTTGGCCTTGAGCCACTGACAGCCTGTTTAATTCACTGAGTGAGATGCAGGAGGAAAAAAAGAAAACTGAGTCACTGATTGTTAGAAATTATGAAAACACCTATTGGAACTTGCTCAGAAAGATCCATTGGTAGGTAGCGTGCCTTTTCTCTGAGTCGGGGCAAGGCGTCAGAAGATCAGTGAGGAGTGTGCTTAAACAAATCACACAGTGATGTAGTATTTTCAGCTATTAATTTCTTTCAAGAGGCCACTTTTGCCTAGGAAAGCTATGAATCTTCAAGTATTGATAGTAAGACTGTTTGTCCTGAGGATCTGGTGTCATGCATATGTTTGTAAGCAAAAATATGTGCATGTTTGTAGCAGCTTTTACGTTACCCATCACTGCTTTTTCTAAGTGACACTGCTTTTTGCAAGAGAAGCATTAATATAGTTCTTTCACACCAGGTGAAGACCCTACACCTCTCACGGATGCAGGAAGAGAAAAAGATCCTTGTACAAAAGTTTGGGATTACATAATGTGAAAAGTAACTAGTGGTAGGGAGAAAAAGAAAACAGCTCAGATAGCACTCAAAACTGTGGTCTGCTGACTAGCCTCTGGTTGCCTTCGGAGAGCTGACAGAGCAGCTATAGGCTTGCTGACCTCTTCCAGCAACCTTCTTCCATAAAATAGTTATTAGCTTTGCTTCCCTGTGTTCCCCATGGCTGTAGCTCCCGTAGGGATTCCCCAACACTCTGTGTACATGATGTGACTCACAGTACAGAAAAGGCTGGGAAGCTCAGCTTTCCAATGTTATTCTGTCTGCTTCCATCTCGGAAGGGTGGTTCTCAGATGTTCTGCATGGTTGTGTACCAGGCGTTTTCAGCCTACGTTTCCAGTTCCAGCGGACTTCAAAAGAGGAAGATACTCCCATTAATGTTTAGCATGATAACGAGTTAGGCAAGCATAATTTTTGGATGCAGTTGATGGAAGACTGGTTACTGCCAGTGCCAAGTGGGCGTCTTAGTTGAGACTATCAAATGATGTCTGTTGTATTAAACGCTTTGTTGGATTTCCTGCTTGGAAAGTGATACATGTGCCAGACAGACATAGTTTTCTGTTTTGGCATTAAAGCAATCTTGGCGCCCAGTGCAAACTGTTTACTTTAAAAGCTTAATTTTAAATATAGTTTTAGAAGGTACTTGGAAATGTCTGCAAATCAACGGTAACAGAGAGGAGATTAGAGCATCATTTCCTTAACTCCTGTGTCCTTCTAAAATACCTTAATTTGCTTTGCTTTATGTGAGCCGCTTCTGGTTTGTGCATGATTTATTCACACATTGTCTCTTGCTGAATTGAACAGTAGCTGAAAGACAGGTAGGAACTGAGAGCACAAAAGAACATAATGCACAGCAACGTGTAAAGTCCTCTTAGTATCATTTAACCCTTTCTTGTGCTATACCACTGGTGGAAGGAGAACATATTCCGTCTTGCTGACCGGTCAACAGAAATTGCCTGTGTTAGGATCCTGAAGGGCACTCACCAGTGCTGCAAAGCCAATGGACATGCTGACATGCAGTGCCATTAATTTCCACCTAGCAGAAAGGCTCTTTAGAGTGCCAAGCGTGACACCAGAATACAAAACACTTCATTCATCAAAGCCATAAGTAAGAAACTCTGTGTTTTTGGTTTTAGAAGTAACTTTTGTACATTTATGACTTTTTCCACATTAAACATCATTTATGGTTTGGAAATTGTTCAGGCAAGAGGCATGTGGTTTCTACTCCCAAATATCAGCAGCAGTTTTGCTAGGTTCAGTCTCTATTTTATGTTGTCATTTTTTTGGCTTTTCATTTATCTTTTGGGTGGACTTCTTTGGAGCAAGATGCCTCAAGAGGAACCCATAACCTTCTTTCTAAATGAAGACTTAAGTGATGTGCTTAAGGTGAAGAAGATGACATTGGTATAGGGAATTTGGGTTTGGAGCCAGACTTCTGCAAAGTACCTGATGAAGAAATACCTTTTCTGGGATGTTCCCTCATCAGAGCAATTGCTGGAACAAATTGAGAAATAGGAATTTCACACCTGGACTTTGAAGCGTGAGTTGATAGGTTTTTCCATAGCCAATGTGAGAAGTTACAGAGTAGCTGTTGAATTTTCAGTTAATTTGATTCGTGCTGAATAAATGGTAAAGGGTTGATGCAAGATCTTGCTTTATGATATAGGAAATGCATTTTACAAATTTTACTGAGATTTCAAGGGCCTCCTTTTGCAGGCCTTTCTATGCATAAGTGCCACATTTCAAGTGACAGTGGATGGAATTACATAAATATGTTCTCTGTGTGTATCAAAGCAGAGAAGACCATATGGGTTGGATGTGCTTTTGTTCCTGTAGCATTTCAGATGCTAGTGCTAATTCTTTAGCTGACCAGGCAGGACAGGATTTAGAAATAAGCACGGAGTTTTGCCTTTCTGTATTCAGTGCTCTGAGAACAATGTTTTTTTCCCCTATCTAAATTCTCTGTGAGGGCCAGTTCTGCTCCATGCTGAGTCCAGTTACTCCACTGACTTACCTATGACAAATAAATCCTGTGGGGTGTCTGAATGCAATGACAGGTACTGCAGTGCACAAACTTTGAGAGGTGGTAAAAGCTCTCAGTCAATGCCTTTGTGATTCTGGGGTTTATAAGAATGTAAAAATTGCCCTGCTGGGCACACCAGTGGGCTGGTTCCATCCAGCCAAGGGTTTTGTCTCTGGCAGTGGTAGCAGGAGATACTATTTAGAGACAGCTTTCAAGCCTGGCCACTGTCGGGGCTACATTCACCTTAGACTCCCCAGATACTGACACATCTGTCTTGAGGAGCGCCTCTTGTCCTCTCCCCAGAATCTCTGCTCTGGAGCTCTGTGCTCCACCTACCCCCGAGGACTAGAGAGCCCTTTTCTGTGAGGAAACCAGTGCCATCGTGTGGGATTCATCCTGCAGATCTAGCAGTGCAGAGGGAACCCCTGCCATCTTTCCTGAGGTGTGCTACCCAGAAAAATAGCACTGAATAGAGGTCTTATTTTATTTCCGCACTCCTGCCTGAATAAGGAATGAATAATAAAGACTGTGATGTCTGTGACTGAAATAATGTCCTGTGATGGATTGGGGGAGTTTCTTTTACTCTTTGGTCCTTTGCTTCATGGCCCAGCCACTTTTGGTGCAGGGTGCCTCTGTCCATCTCTTCTCTGGTGCAATGATCTTTGAGACTGAAGTTTGCAGACGTTCCCTCCAGCAATAGCCCATGTGAAGTTGTCTGGAGCACAGCAAATGATGCCTAGCACCTCTGGAATTTGGGATAGAAACCTGCTTGGAGGAAAGGGTGTTGCAGCTATATTTTTGCATTTGTTTCCTCTTTAATGTCTGATTGTATTCTTCCATTACCCGACCATGTTTATCCATCTGTCTGTGTTGGGCAAACAGCAGCACTAAATTTCAAGGAGAGAAAACAAATTTTTTGGTTTGTTTCCATCACTTGCCTAAACTTTTTGCATATGCCTGCTTTGTATCCCAGCTGCTACTGCAGGTCTAATATGCTTCTATTTCTAAATCCAGTTTCTCCTTCCCAGTGCTCTGGGCCAGGGGCTTGGAGCATTTATCTCTGGCCTCCCATAGCAGAACAGCCTGTAACAGTGGGGTTTCATTCCCCTACTCCCCAGGTCAGGACCACAAACCTGCGCTTGGTGGTGCAAGCTCTCCTAGCTCAGTCTGCAGCTTGATTTGTGATGGTTTCCCAATAATGGGAAGAGATGGTGAAAGCAAAGACGCACAGATGGGGAAAGATATCTCAGGGCTGCCAGGGCAGCTGTTCGAGATCTCTGAATCAGATGGAGACAGAACTCCACCACCCTCAGCTTCCCCACCCTCAGAGAAGCCATCTCCCATGTGAAAAGCAAAACCAGCCCCACCCCAGCTGTGCCATTTTAGCTAATGGCCTAGTTAATAGATGGCAAATTCCAAGGGTAATCCTGTCAAAGCCTTCCTGACATCCCCATTGATAATATTAACCACAAAGTGCTCATCTGATTAATACCAGAAGAATTCTACTTGATTTGATCATTACTGAGGGGAAATATAGGAAAGACAAATATTCCAGGGAAAAATGAGGCTTTAGACAAAGGGGAGGCCGCAAGTGTCCACGGTCTGTAAAGTTTTTCACCTGGTGGAGAGGGAAAGTTTTGTGATCATCTGCTCTCCAACAACCCTTGCAAGAGTATGCATGTCCCAGCCTTTCTTCTTTGCCTGTAACTCATTCATATCATATTGATGTGAGCAACTATAAGCCAAGCAAGTGCATACATCTTTGAAGGGTTGGAGACTTTGAATATGAAGTCCCAAGGGCAGAGACCCATGTAATTGTTTCCTTGAAAAGTCTGGCAAGGTCAAATTAGTGCAATTTGGGATCTTGGCACACTCCTGAGAGCAGAGGGAAGAGCAGAGTTTCTTTCTCTTATCTCCACCCTACTGTACTCCTTCCCTGGAAAAGCTGGGGTAGTAGTTTGGAGGCTGGGTAGGAAATCTACTATTTTGGGAAAGATACTGGGCTGCTGCTCTCTTACCCTTTCCTACCCTTTCCAGAACCGTGGTTCTTAGTTATCTTATGTTGAGATAAGTGACAGCTCTTCATGCTTCTCAGGCTGCCTGCAGATTCAGGCAGGCATCACAAGATTCCTTACACATGGGCTTTTAAGTATTTATCACCCTGCAGGCTTTTAGACATGATGGCAGTGGTATGGGCTTTTTTAAATGAATGTCAAACAGAAGATGAGTAGAGTTGTTCTTCATCCCTGTCTTCTGATGCTGGCTTTGATACCTATGGTGCCTGCATCCTTGTTTCTTCGTCACTGTGAAGTACAACAAGGTTTGGTCATGTAGATATGATCAGAACAGGAGCAAACAAACACTTGGGCACACCTGAGCAGTTGTTAGCCCTGTGTGTCACCCTGGCAGCTGCCTAAAACTGGAATCTGCTTTACTGACCAGAGCAAGTATTAATGGGAAAAAGATGTGTGGAGGAGAGAAAAGAGCAGGTTTTTGGGGTTGGATATGATTAGCTGATGCGTGTAAATACTTGATGGGAGGGACTAAAGAGGATGGAGCCAGACTCTTCTTAGTGATTTTTACTGTAAGGTTTTTTGAACATGGGAAAAGGTTGCCCAGAGAGGCTGTGGAGTCTCCAGCCTCAGAGAAAATTCAAAACCCAACTGGACATGTCCTGGGCAACGTGCTATAGTTGACTTTGCCTTGAGTAAGGGGGTTGGGCTAGATGATCTCCAGAGGTGCCTCCAACCTCAGTGATTCTGTGATTCTGTAACTACACTTGCAAAATACCCGTTAGAGGGTAGTTGTGATAAACTGGCTTGGGAGGTGAAACTAGCTTCAGAAGTTCTGATAGATCTCTGGAAATATCCCAGTTAAAAACAGTTCTCCATTTTTTTTTTTTTAAAGTTGTTTTTTTCCAGGCTGTGCTGGAACATAGCCTGCAGACTAATTGATAATCACAGCTGGGGAAGGGGGTGAACTGCTGTTTCAACTGCAGCAAAGCCAGTGGAAAGAAGTTGTTTTTAAGCCAGCTCAATTATTTGAGACAATCTGACATGTAGCTACACTTCAATCCCTGCCCCCAAAGTGTGGGGCTATGCCATTCTCTGCTAAGATAGCAAGCATGGCATTTGCCTTAAGGTATGAGAAAAGGATCTAGGAGGTCTAGAAGAGGAGAGCTGAGAGAGCCTGAGGCTCTTAAACAAGAAGAATGAAAGAGAAATATGATAATATCATGAAGTAGTAAAGGGCTGGAGGGACAATACGAGTAATACAAGGAGAATGTGTATAATTTGTTCTCCATATCCAGGGCATATAGGACAAAATGTCAAGGTTTTTAACTACAGCAAGACATTAGGAAAAAAAAAAATCTTTATAGCAGTAAAGCTACTGAAGCCCTGGAATAAAGTGCAAAGATGGCTGTGGGGGTCTATGAAGGAAATATTTAAAACACAGTTTAAAAATTTGAGTCAAGGATTGCAGACTGTGCTGACCTGCCTTGGAGCAAGCAGATGGATGGACCAGAAGGTCCCTTTCTGTCCTCAGTTTCTGTGACCCCCTGGACAGTGGGATTTAATATGCAGCTGAGAGCTTGCCTGTAGGAAAAGGCTCCTCTTACTTTCCCTTAGATTCTAACTCACAAGGGAAAGCAACAGAGATCCATTTTACCCTATGGTTTTCTTACCCGTGGACCTTCTAAGAATGTGAGATGCACCATCTCATGTGGCTTTTCACATCTGATGATGTCACCAAGTTCAGAGTTAGTCCTGGGTCCAGCTCCTGTCTTTGCAGAGAAGCTTAATACCAGATTTGGCCTTTTTGTTGTGCTGAATGCTGGTTCTCCTTCCCAGTCGACAGCCTTTCTAGAAGACCTGAGCACTGAATAGTTTAAAGCCTAGCAATCATATAACTTGCTGCTAATGTCAGTGTGTGTAAAAATGTCATTATACGCTATGGCGGCTCCTAACATGGAGCATTTCCTTAGGAGAGGGAGCATGGTGGAAAGGCAGGCAATCTCCCAGGAGTGAGAGAGGCAACCGCTGCTTGTTAACTGATCTTGTGGGAGAAGGGGAAATAAGTTGATAAAAATAATAAAAGGTCATAACGCAGAGTAATTTGGGCATCAATTCCTGTACAAGAAACATCTCTAATCCAGTGAATGACTTTCAATGGTGAACTGACACATCCACAGGGAATTCCCTACCAAATATGTCTTATTCCCCTCTTATTTGTGCCTTCCCACACCCTGTCGCAGACCACAGATAACATTTTTAGGCATGCTCTGAGTAAGCACAAGGGACTGGATCCCACTGGTAAAGCAAGCGGTTGAGGAGATGAAGTTGCTTGCTTTGAAATGTCTTCTCCAGAACCTTCCTGGCTTCAAACTCGGCATTGGGAATTCATTGGCAGCTAAGCAGAGATTTTCAAGCTTTCACAGTGTTCCTCTGTCTGAGGAAGAGAAGTGTCCAAGTCCTTCTGAGGCTCCAGGTCATAGTACCTTTTCAAACTGACTCCCATTTGTCCCTTCAGTGTAAGGCACTGGCCTCAGCTGCCTTCTCCTTTTTGCAGCCTGTGCTTTAGAGGGGGCTTCTCAAGTGTGGGTTAGTTTCACGCTGCCCTGACGAGTCAAAACCCTGTAATGTGCTGAGAGAGCAGACTCTGCAGTCCTGGCATTTCTTTATATTCCAGCCCACAGCCATTCCCTTTCTGAGAAACCTAACCACTTTGTCTCCTTTATTCCCTCCCTCTCAGCTCCCTGGACACATCTACTGCCATGAGATGTCTCAGCCAAGGGTTCTGAGCCAAGATATGAGGGAAATGGTTTAACCAGATGTGTGCCCATGCCTGTGACACTGAACTTCAAGATGCTGATATTTAAAAAGCTTGCCATCTCTCCTGCCTCCCAGCAGCAAGGTGAGTAATGGGTGGGACAGCAGCATATCCAGAAAAACACCTCTTCTTCAAGGGGAAAGAGAAGAGGTTATAATTCGACTGTAAAAATTTGCTCCAGGCTGAAAACTTGGCAAACAAAAGCTTAGCTTAGGAGTGATTTAAAAGGAAACAACAAAAAAGCATAAAATAAAGCAGGGCAGTCATTTTGGGTGGAGATGAGGGTCCAGAGCTTAAAGATCATTCTTTAGTGGGGGAGGAGAAGGAATGGCTCAAGACAGAGTTGCATTTGGCTCTTAGCCTTACTATAACTAAGCCTTTCAAAGCCAAGAGAGTAACTGAGTACATGTCCAGTCCCTGGCCTCTCCCTTCACCCATTTGTCAGAGGAAAGCAGGGCCTTATGTACTCTTTAAAGCAGAGTGGATGCAGATATCGTGGCATTAGCTGAATTCCTCCTATTGCCACTTTATAAATACAGATTTCCCTGTACCTTAAATTGTAAAAGCACATAAAGTCACTGAGGCTCATCTTGCCTAAGAGATGAAGAGGCGCATCTGTTACTTTCAGCATTATGTATCTCCTCAGGCCCTCTCTCACTCTGTGTCATACCACACCTGCCGCTCAGGATCTGCCCTGTTTCTGCCTTCAGCATTGCACAGTGCCACTCCTTAACAAGCTGAAGAGTTGAACAAGAGGATGACCATTCCTTGCAGCCCTTACGTGGGCTGACTCCTCCACAGTCCCAGGCTCACAAAACTAAGGAAGAGGAAGGAGAGCTGGCTGGCTGCATAGCAGCAAACACCATGAACAGAAAACATGCCTCTAGAGGGAAGGCTTTTCCAGACCATTACCTAATGTGAACGGCACACATGGTTGGCAGCACAGTTGGCACAGGCCTTGAGAAACAAAGACAAGGCCCAGCCAGTTACCATGTCTTTTGTCATCTCCAGACCCCTGGGCCCCTCCAGCCTGTGTGCCCATACATAATTACATTGCAGGCTCCCTTTGTAGTGCTGTCACTGTGTGATTTTCCTGATGGTCTGGAGCCTCCATGCGTCAAGTTAGGTAGGAAAGTATATGCTGGCATTTTAGACAAATCCCTCAGCCTAATGAATTACCTATCCAATTGGATATACAGAAAAAGATTTTGCAGTGAGAGTGGGTTAAGCACTGGAACAGATAGTCCAGCAAGTGTATGAAAGCTGCATCTTTGGAGATTTTCAGAACTCAATTGGATAAGGCCTAGAGCAACCTGACATAGCTTTGCTAACTCTCCTTATTGCTATGCACACTTCTAAAACAACCATCCCCTTGGCTGCCTGATGGAGTGCTTTGGCTGTAGCAGGTACCAAGGAACAAAAGGCTAAATGAATGATCAAGGGCTTGTAGATGTAAAGGACCCTTTCTGAAATTTTCCTTCCCACTGCATGGTTAATACATGTTCAGTTCCATCAGCTTAAGTGACATAGGCAGTGGTGGTTTAGATGAGAAGTTACCTAATTTTGCTCAGAACAGGCCTCCTTTGAAGGGCAGCACAGCTTAAACCTCTCTGGCTTCTGTAACAGGCTTCATAGTTCGCTTGCACATATTTTTGTGTGTGTTCACAGATCCTCCCTCCAAGCATCTCAGAGCTGTCTGAAGAACTTGGTGCTCTCCAGCAGCAGACAGTGCCAGGCTTTGCTTCATATAAAAGAAATGCACTTTAATTTTATCCTTTCTCCAGGCTTAAAAAGGCAGGCAGGTAGAACCAGCCATTACAGAAGCTTTTAGGACTAGGTCTATTTGTTAAGAAGGCTTGGAGAAGCTTTGATTTGTGCTTCTGGCACTGTTGCTCTTGCAGTATTAAGAAATATCTTACCTATACTGGTATACTGCATAATTTGAGGCCAGGTTGTCAAAGCATCACATTTCTGAATATTTCAGTAGAGTCAACTCTACTGAGATGTTGAGGAAGGCTGTTCACAAGATATTGTTAAAGGGAAAGAAACCTCGTCTTTTAGTCTGCTCTTACGTTTCAGTGCTGACGCTTTTGTGTATTGTCATTTCTAGGGAAGACTGAAGCCACTGAGCATGGAATCCAGCCCATCTTCTAGCTCCCCAAGTGCAGCAAAAACATTTACAGACTGATCTTCTACAGCGCCTCTCAAGCACTGGAATTTCCAGGTGTATATGTTTTCAGGGCAGAAGCAACCCCCGGAAAGCTGCTTTTCAAAAGGTATGTTATCTCTTGTTTAGACTAAAAAACTGGAAAGAAAAGGGAAGAAAAGAAATTAAAAAAAATAACCTTTGGCATCAAAACAAGCAAGTCTTTCTTTTCCGTAAGCTTCTTTAACTGTGCCTTGTGCAAAAGAAAATGAAACTGTAAAAACTACTTTACAAAATGGGTATGAAGGTAAAGGCAAGGTTCTGGCATTGGAGATAAGGTTAAATCAGAGGCCAGCAGAAAGAACATGGCAGTGGAAGAAGTTTAACAAGTTCATTTTATGTGCCACTGTGTTGTGCTTCCCTTTGTTGCTCAAGAATGTTGCTTCACTGGTTCCTAGGGTGTGAAAGGGCCATGCTGCTAGGAGGATGTGCCCCACAGACCATGCATGAGCCACTGTTGGGCTACTTAACGCCAACAGAAAGGGTGATCCATCCGAAAATTGTTGTTTTACTTGTATTACAGTTTTGCTTTGGACCCAGAACTGGACTTTGTGGTCAGAGGTCATCTGTAGTATGATAGTTTGCAGAAGAGTACTGTGCAGGGCAAAAGTGTAATGAGAGTAGACAGGCACTCCAATCAAATCAAGGGAGGTTAATATGCCTCTGTAGAAAGTATTCACTGGTGGTCAGGAGGTTTGGAAGGTACCCATCCTGTAAGGAGTTCAGGAGATTAAGCTAAATGCTCTCTGAAATAGTAGAGATCCCTCTCACCTTTGCTGCCTGCAAAGGAAAGAGGCAGGACAAAGCACTTATAGTCTGTATTGTGTTTACACATATAAAGCAAAGCACAGGAGGAGCCTGACAGACCTTGTCGGGAAGGGTAGAGTGCACTGTGAGTGTGTGACAAGCTGTGGCATATATACACTTCACCACTGCGACCAGGGCTTGAAGTGAGGCTAGGTCAGAGTTTACACCAAGGACTGACATCTCTCCCTCCTGCCAGTGTTTGTACACATCCTAAACTGCTATTGCACAACCTGGTGTGAGTGGCATGCTCTGCTCAGAAGAGACCCAAGACTGGAAGAGCAGGCTACATATGTTTGTTGGGCAGGTCTGCAATGCACTGCTAAGAGACATCCAAGCCTGCTTGCTTTCCTTCCCCTCTTCCAGTTCCCACCTGCACCCCCAGCCCTGAAACAAAGACTCCCACTAAAAGCAAAGAAGTAGCTAGAGTGGAAGATTCCCTAGTTGCTGCCCACATGTCAGTTGCTGCTGCTGCTGCAGGCTGTGGCTTATGTGATGACAGCAATGACTCAATTAAGTGATTTTTGAATCCTTCCTCTTATGGCAGTAAGTCCTTTGTGTGGACACTCTTAAAGCAGTTAGAGTGGCCAGGAGATGATCAAGTGTGAATTTGTAAAAGAAAAGGAGGTGGAACTCTGCTTCCCTTCTCTTTTTCTGTCTGTTGCCTCTACCTAGATGCACAGCCAGGCAGTTTGATGATGGTGCCCAGCTGTTTTTTAGCTCTGCCCCTCTGGGGAAAAAAAAGAGAAAAAGTGATCAGCCTCCTCCACCATTTGTTTTGCCCTTGGTGGACTCAAAGCCTGCTCCAGAGCACATCTTTGTGAGTTCCAAGGCTGTTCATCATAACTGCCCCTTCTACCCATTCCAGCCTAAAAGACACTTTATAGGCCTTTGCTGTAAAGGACCACACTTCACATGTAAAGGACTCAGAAAAGCCAAGGTATGGCTCCTGTAACAGCTGTAACTCAGACCTTTTTGCACACATATTATTTTTAGTTAATATAGATGGTGTTAACATTAATGCCTTAACCCTTGAGGAAGCTAGCTAATTTCCAGGTCGATATGACTAGGGAGCTGGCTAATTTCCAGTGTTTTGGGGAGAGAGCCAAGAAGTGCAATGCCAGTGTGTTTCTGGCTGCTGGTGTTCCTGAATGGAGCACATCTGGGTCTGTGCTTCATCCTGGGCTTCCACCCACTGTCTGCCACCCCACCATCCTCTGCTTGGGCTGTGGGCTGAGTGTCTTTAATGTCAGGGCTACAAGTTAGCAAGCCGCAACTGCATGTCGTGGTACCGTCAACCAAAATGCCTAGAAGGGGACAAACTGGCAGTTTATTAACCTACCCATACAAGGCTGGTGGCTTAAAAAGAGACAGCCACCTTGGTCTAGGAGTTTTGCGTGAGCAAGATGTAGCAAAAAGTGACACCATCACCCATGCACCCACTGTTGTTACTGAAATGTGGATCTAACCAGGAAAAGGCTGCGGCAAGCGGGCAGGAGAGGAAAAGGGAGGGGGGATTTCAAACACCACGGCCCAGAGAAAGAAAACCCTGCATTCGTGCTTGCGTCAGTAGCCTGTCTGTGTGTTGACCCCAGGCTCACCTGAGCCTTGGCAAAGCTCCCCTTTGTTCTGTGTTGGCGTTCAGAATCCAGAGTTATCCCACAGCCACTTTGCGACCCATTCCACCCAGACAGCCTGCCCATGATTGCTTCATAAAGCAAGACCCAGGAATCAAAAACAGAGCATGTTTCCTGAGCAGAGATGGAAAACAGCTGTGCTGGAAAAAAGGAGGGGTTTGCTGGCTGAGCAGTGGAAAATACAGATCAAGGCCTGGTTGTGCAATCTTCCTTGGCTGGCCTTTGGCTCCTATTGTGGCAAGGGGACCAGCTGGAGTTGGCAGGAGGCTGCTGCCAGGCGATGGGGGTAGCGAGAGCCTCTGGTGACCAGGCTAGAAACCCAGAGCTTAGTTCTGCATGTTTTACAGATGCCTGGGAGGCTGATAAGTGACATCTGGTGATGCTGCACTCTCATCTGTCTGGCCAGTCCCAGGTGATGTTTGAACGGCCAGGCCCATTACTGTGAAGGCACACAGATCTGTAGAGCTACAGAGAAGCAGCATCTGCCCAGGTGTGGAGCTTGATTCCTGCCTACTGCTCATAAAGTGCTCACTGTGCGGCCACAGCCAGGGGATGTGGTTATGTAGTCTGGCCAGGTTCCTGCATGTGAATCCTCAGCACCCGTACTGGGCAGTAGGTGTGTGCCAAACAACTGGACAATGCACACACATGCTGTGCAAGGAGGCTGACCAAAAAGTCCTAGAGCTAGCATCTGCTCTGCCACCACTGTCCTCTGAAATCAAGGGAAGGCTACATCATGTTTTTACTAGCCTTAAGTGCTCCTTGCTGCAAGTCAGGCTTCTGGAAGAGTTCTTGATTTTTATCAAATTCAAAATCTCTAACCAAAAGTAAATGAACCAGCGGAGCTGAATCCAGAGGCCAGGGGTGCGGGATTCTGTTTGGTTTTTAAAAACCTAACTATTGTGTACAAGAAGGAGAGGATGGACAAGAACAGAGAGGGAGATCTGGGCCTTTGCTTCAGAGCCAAATTATCAAAAAAATTACCCTCTCCTGCTGAGAGCCCCGCAACATCTCTCCTCTCCCAGTGCTCTCTGTAGCTAAGCAAGAAACTAAGGTAAGGGGCAAAATGGTGAGAAGGCAGAAAGCAAAGAAATTAGGCAGGACCATCAATCACCTCCTAGGCTGATACATACCAGCTACATTGGCCTCTCTTCTTAGCACCTGGAACAGCAGAAGACAGTATGATGAATGTTTTTCACTCTATAGTATTGGAGCTATGGATGCACTGTAATTGCAGGGAGATCATGCTTTCTTATAACTGGCTCAACCTGCCGAGTGAAGCATATGGATTCAGACCTTGCTCTGCAGCAGTTTCCAATAGTGTTCATCACTAAGACAGCATAACTGCAGAGGGAAGGAAAAAAAAAAAAACAAACGACCACTGCTACAGAGCCCATGAAGGGAAAGAAGTAAGATGTGGTGTGGTGACTGGTAGGAGGGACGAAACTGCAGAATTGAGGCAAGAGCAGCACCCAGAGGGGTTCTAGAGGGAAGCCATTTTGGTCCAAATAGCAAACTTTGGAGTATTTTTGGCCCTCTATGCCAGGTTTTGTAATCCAGGTACCTCAAGGTGAGGGGTAGGATGGGTGTTGGCTTCAGATGCTGGAAGAACATAGTCTTAATGAAATTAACACCAAGAAACAGTAGTGTTACCAGAAGCACGCTGTGACCTGAGGCAAACAGTAATATGCAGAGATAGATGAAAGCAGCATTACATTTGCAGTCTAGAGGCTAGGCTCCCAACTGGATGCAACCATTGCATTATTTGCGTTTTAGGTAGTTTGCTTCCTGCCATAAAGGAAGTCCTGAGTTGGGAGCTGAAGACTACATATACACCACATGGAAGGAGTGAGGGACTTAATGGCTCTGCTGACGGCAGCCAGCCTCTCCTGTGGGAACCCCTTCACTTGGATTCTCAAGGTGCAGCTTCCAGGGGGCTGCAGGAGGTGGCTCCCACTGTGCAAGAAAAGAACAAGACAAAGAGCAATGAGTTTTGCTAAGGCAAATGCACTAGCTTTAGCTATTACTGATTTAAGCCAGGTCACAGTAAACTTGGTACACAGCAGGCTTTGCACAAGTTCACAGAAAATCAATTTGTTTAAAACTGGGCAACTTTGTAGTGCATCCAGACAAACAAAATCCAGATAGACACACAAAATTAATAGTTGGTAACAGCTTCAGCATTCTTGGAGCTGTTGAAAATTTGTCATTACTTGCAGATGAAGCCTCCTGTGCTTTGGAGTTTATTTTCAATACAAAACAGGATGAAGGCATATTTTAGAAATAATTTGCAAAGTGAGGTGCTAGTCTTTTGGCTTTCACTGACCTGAAATTATCCTTTTTAAAAAAACCTGTCCTTCCCTTTTAACATCTTGATGTGATATCAGTCATCAGAGTTCTCATGAAACAAACATTCTGCATCTGTATCTACTCAGCAGGGTCTAAATGGGACCTCAACAGTGGCTGAAACAAAGTTTTATTTAAAAAAATTATAAAGTTTTGTTCCCATAGAAAAGTTCCAATTTTGATGAAATTATATTTCCTGCAGAAAAGGAAAACCCAAACCTATCATTCAAAGGTTTGACCCAATGTCTCTCTGCTCTTTGAGAGGGAGAAGGGTAGTGGAGAGAAAGCAAGTGTGGGTTTGGGAGAAAAGAAGTCCTCCCAATAAATGGGACAATGAAAGCAGAGGGAAGAAAGTACAAATTCCCAGGCATTCCAGACATATCTGGTATCCTTTACATCCTGCGCTCTGCACTTCAGTTGTACATATTTCAGTGTTCCGCCGCAGAGGCAGCTGCATTTCAGTTGTGAGTTATTATATGAAGAGTTTTGTATAGTTGTCACAGGATCTTATGAGATGAAAAGGAGCTGACCACGGCTAAGAAAGTAAAATAGAACATGCAATCTATTAACTATGCTGGAAACCACTTACACCACAGAGAAATGGGTGCCAGGAAGCTAAAACTTCCAGAAGAAATTAGAAATAATAGAAAAAAAAGGAAAAGTCATTGGTAGCTGGAAGAAGAGTACAGGCTTATTACCACATCTGAACTGTTGAAAAACAGCCTCTGGTTTTCTGTAGCTCTTCATCTGTTTTTCTGTTCATTTTTGTCCTTCTCTTTAACCTTGCTGGGTAAAACACATCTCCAAGGACAAATAAAAATGATTTTCTTACCAGTGCTGCTGACTTTGCAACCTGTCAGAAAACTGACTAAACTTGAAGCTCCTTCAGTCAGTCACTTTAAAATATAGTCAGCATTGTGTTTAGAAAAAAAAAAAAGGAAGAAGAAAAAAGAAATACGTTAATTTAATGCCAGGGTTACTCTGCTGCATAAGGCATTCCAACAGGCTCTGGGAGAAACAGCAAAACTGTGGTGATGGGTAGTGTGACAAAGGGAAGTGTTGCAAAATACCAGGCTTGGCTCTTGCATCATGGTGAAGATGCTTAATTTGTATCCGTTAAATAGGTATTTTATTGAAGGATCCTTAGATCCAAAAAGCTGGTCTGGGAACCAGAAAACACTGTTAAGAACCCAGGCCAAGGAAATATTAATTAATTTTGCTAGGGTCACACTTAACCTGCCCAAGGAAAAATGTCTGGATCTTAACATTTGAGAGGTTGAGAGGTTGAAATCTGCAGTGGGTGCCATCTTCCCTGGAAGCATTTCCTCTTTTTACCTGCACCACAGGTGCATGGAGAACCATAATTTCTTCTAGGAAACTTTTCTGCCTCAGCTGCTTCTCTGCTCCTCAGAGATGTGCCCAGGGAGTGAGACTTACAGCCCAAATAGACTGATGGAATTTATGGATCAACAGGTCCATCTACATCTCCTGTCTCTTTCAAACTGTGGTTAAGACAAAGCAGGGGTAACTTTTTAAAAACAGCCTCGACTTGCTCAGGATCACAACAAAAAAGGTGAAATGGTGATTCCTCCATTATCCGTTGCCTGCACTTTACCGTACACCAGACTGGCCCATGCAATTCATCCTTTCTTATATTCTAACGAGCATCAGGTTTTGGCTTATGAGCGAAGTGCATAGGTGCATAAAATGAGAAGTTGTGTGTGGCTCTTCAGGCTATGTATGTGTGTGGGGGGGTCTGCTTTGTGAAGTAGTTGGTTCAGACCCCTGGGCAAGAGTAAATGAGGGAGGAGAAAACAAGGAGAAAGTCAGCTATATGAACAAGGTAAACTCTAGAGCAAAAGATGTAATTTTTCAATCAAGCTTTTAATGAAAAGATCATAAAATAACAGTTTCTCATCACTGTACATTAAGACTGCAAATTTCTGAATGCTGAGATCATATTATAATTTCTGTATCTTTTTATATGACACTTGAGTTGAAGCCACAACTATGTGTGGCTCTGACCTGAATTCAAGCTCTTGAAGGAAATGAACAGAACATTGCTGCAGGAATGTCGGCCTTTCCCTTGCCCTCCCTTCCTCTCCCCCTCCCCAGGAAACATCCAGGGCTCCTAGACTGACTGATAGTTAAGGCTTAAAATTAAAAAAAGAGAGAGATGCAACATCTCTTTTTCAGTTGTATTTAAAATATTAAAATAAAATGGGGAAAAATATCCAGTCAGCCAGAACAGCATCCTCTCCTCACAGAAAAGTTATCCCCAGCCAGTCAAAACTCCTGTGGAAGTTAGAGCAACAGTTGCACTCGGTGCTTCGATTGATAAGTTGTGAATGAGAAAGTTTAAAAAACGTCCCACTCCTCAGGAAAAGCAAGCGCTATGAAGTGTGTCCTCTAACTGCCAACAAATGTAGCATGAAGTATTCTGTTTT
Organism: Pandion haliaetus; assembly: GCA_013401275.1. NCBI lineage: Eukaryota > Metazoa > Chordata > Aves > Accipitriformes > Pandionidae > Pandion > Pandion haliaetus. Next base: position 74,532 of record VYZV01035872.1, on the reverse strand, counting down.
AGACCTTCCCTACTGCATCCTGCAAGGTCTGCCCTGTTCAAAAAACACTGATCCATTGATCCATATGTGTTCAACACTGGGCTCCAAAATGCTTAGGAAAATTGGGGAAGGAGGGGAAAAAGAGGATGGTGACGGGAGACAACTGAACAAAAAATGCATTTCTAGCTCTAAACTTATGTTTCGGTATTTTTGAGGCCAGTTAGTTAAAACAAGGAAAGCAGAGTAAATAGCAATTCTGTTGTGGCACAGAGATGAACTAGGGCTGAAATGAAGAAGCCTTCCTGACTAGGAGGTCCAGCTTACAGCAGAGCAGGAACTGCCTCACAGGGTATCCCAAATCTTTTCCTTTTACAGAGAAAGCAGCCAATTTAGTGAGTCTAATGGGAAATCATCAAAGGTGAAATTTCTTACCCTACTCTGAAAGAATGCAAAATACGAGGAGTGGAAAGGGGCTGACAATCAGCTACTGCTTGCCTGCTCATCTCCGGCACTAATATCAGGACACTAAACTACCATGGGACTTAAAACACAGCAACAAGCTACTTTCAACTATTGAAAGCAACCCCAAAATTTTCTTTTTCAAGAATATGGCCAGTTCTGGAGTGCAAGAGTAAGCTTATGAAAAGAAGGGGTTTTACAATAAATGGATTTTGCTGATGTTGAGCAAATCACTAAGATTAAACAAAAACTAAGAAAAAATGCTAAAGGCTATTTAATTATTCCAGAATTACAGCTCAGAGCTGTAAAATTTAGATTTTAAACTCTTGCTTAAACAAATGTTTATTCAAACATGCCATCTCAATGATGAGCATTTCTGCTGTCTGGGGAGAGCTAGATGTTTACTATCTAGAGCCCCTCAAACCCATTTAAAATGTAGTGAGGTTTTATCTCTTTGTTTTTTATTTGCTTTTCACTTAACTCCAGCACAGCAGATTGGAAAGGTTTCTGAATTTGGCAAATATCCAGAAATTAACAAACATCCTTTCTTCATGCTAATTTTTAAGGCTGTAGCAGGTTCATAACTGCTAACTCCCCCAATACTGGAAAAAGAGGCTTTGTAAAGTACAGCTTTTCCCAGGGACTCTAACCACCTTATGCTATAGGGCATCTGATGCTTCAGTATAGTTTGCAAGGCCCATCACAAGATGGCACAGAGGCTGTTGGGTTTGGCACAAAGCTTCCTCTAGCTACCTTAGGCATTGACTCTGCACTTTTGGGATCCTTATTGCTACCACAGTAAACAGTAAGTGAGGGATGAGGGGGACTTTAGTAAATGAGCTACGTCCTGTCCTTCAGGCAGCACAGTAGACTTCTCTCAGCCACAAGCTGCAATCGGAAGCACACAACCATTCCTCTGATGACTTCTACCTTCTCCGGATTTTGCCAGCAATCACCTCAGAATTCGTTTTGTTTCACTGAGTGCACTGGATGTTTCCCTGGTCAAGACCCATACTCCTGCTTTTCAGAACTGAAGCGACACGGTAAAATACTGCTAACCCAGACTTTGAACCTGCACTGCTTGAAAACAATGCTTTCCACACACATGAGAGAGAGGAAAAAAAACAAAAACCAAAACAGAAATCTTAAAAGCGTGACACTGTAAATGGAAACATTTAAATACAGCAAAACATAAATTCCTCTTCTATGCAAAGCTACAAAAGTCCAGTCTTTGTATTGTCTTCACAGGTTATGGTTTATGGCTATGCTGAAAGTCTCTGAGATTCTTTTTTTTAATATATTTTTTTTCATTTTTTTGAAATCCTGTAGAGAAGACCCTGCGGACACATCTTTGTGTTTGCAACTTTCTGAATTACATTGCAAAACTGTGCATACAGAATCTGAGAAATAAATACATTCATTACTGCACATACATATTGATACAAAAACAACACTGTCAAATAGTGTTTGCACCATCTTTGTTAGATATTAAGACCAGGCAAAATTAATATTTCATTTTCCATCAGCCCCCCCTCAAATGCTTGAGGTGGCTTTGGTGTAGTAGGTAAAAGCTACAAAGGGTCAAGACTAATGATGGGGAGCTTTTTTTTAAAACTTTTTTTTTTTTTTTTTTTGGCTTCAGCGGTATTTTAGCAAACCATCTTCATTGGTCATCTTCAGACTGTTCTAACATGCAAATCAAGCTTAGGTTTCCACCTAGAAAGCCCCAGGAGTTTTGGTTGGGCTCTTTGTGCATGACTCTAAGGTCTGGAGTGAATCAATCCAGCTGTTTAATTAAAAGGTGGCTCAGATGGTCCGAACAGTACAGCTCAGGCCCCAGCACAGCCCTGAACAGGAGGAGGCAGCTAGGTGCCTGTGCTCTCACTCTCACACCAGACTGTTAAAGCTACCCAAGTCACCTCTGGGAGATCAGCCACCTCTGCCACAGCCCCTGCCCAGCGCAGAGGGGCAGTTCAGAGTTGTGCGTACTCTTCCATGTCAGTAGCCGCAAAGCCTCACAGAAGCTGCGTGTCAATAGCTCTTTGGTGTCTTCTGTGACCTTTGTGACTCCTGCTAACCCCCAGATGCACAGAGCTGGGCTTTGGGTTTTTTTTTCCAGGTATTTGTTTTTGGAGGTTTTGCAGTAAAGGATTGGAAAACAGCTCAGCCCAGCTCCCCATGGCTAACGTTAAGGAGATGTGCTGGGTACAGCAGCTCCTACCATCTTCTGACAACATCCTTCTCTAACTCTAGAGCTTATTGCATCTCTCTTTACCCTCTTGGTACCCTCAGACTCCTCTGAGGAAGAGGTAGGCTGGAATGCCTCTGCAATAGTGCCTGGGTCTCACTCCCAGCAACATCTCATATGGGTTGAAGACAAAAAAAAAAATAAATCTGCATGCCATAATTGCCCTCCCTCTCCCCACCCACCCCGAGCAGTGCTGGAATGCAGGCTGTGACACAGATCTCCCCTCCCAAGCTGGGGAACGCTGTGTAGCCTTTAGAGACAAACCAATGGAAAAAGCAAAGATTAATTTTGACTGGCCCCTAGATCTGTTGAGGTCTGAAACTGTAAAAGTTTATGTAAACAATGAGATAAATATATTAGTACTTTTCTGAGCCAAGTGAGGTTCCATACTCATTCAAATGTGCTTTGGTTTAAAAAATAGTTTTGTGAATTTGGGTATGAGCTTCTTTATTCTTTTATACAACTTTTGCTATTTTATCTTTTTTTTTTTCCTGTTATTCCGAAAACATTCTGGAACTAAGTGACTAAAGCATATACTTAAGCTGCCTGGCCTCTTTTTTTTTTTTCTTTTTGTTTTTTTTGTTTGTTTTTAAATTGTTTTATTCCTCTTGAGGCTCTTTGTGTATTTAAAAAAAAATTAAAATAAAATAAAAAAAACAAAAAATGCAACTCCCTCCCCCCCCCAAAACTCTTAAAATCTTAAATATGAAACTAGTGTTTTGCTTTCTCATTAAAATACAGAAAAATGTTTGATACAATACTATGTCGTACAAATGCAGTTGAGTGTTTAGGCCCCAAGCAGGCCTGAAACAGTCCCTGAAGTTTTGAGTATTATTAGTTATTCATTATTACTGTCACAATTTGGAAAATGTTGTTTATACTCAGTCTATGGAACACAACTTTACACAGCTACTTGAAAAAAGAACAAAATTTCCTTTTGTACAATACCCTTGCTGTACACAGACTTTATGTCGTATAGTTTAAGTGCTGGGGAGGGATAAAATAAAAAAAAAGACGCTCCGAAAAAAAAAAATTAAAAATAGCATTGGGTCCTGAAACTTCAACATGATTCTCAGGGCTTAAGAAACAGATGAAGAGGGGGCCTGGGGAGGGAGAGGCTACATTACCCACACACATGCTTGTAAAAATGGAATTAAGTGAGGGGGAGCAGGTTATTTGCCTGCTGAGGAGCTCACTGCTTCCGTGTGCCTTGGGCTGCTCCATGGCTTGGCTCAAGTCGGTCACAGCTTGAGCTGTTGTCCCAAGGGTGGCTTCTGCACAGACACCCACCTGCTGTCCCCGTCGCTGGCCATGTGCCACAGTGGTGGTGGACCCAAAACTCAGCAAACTGCAGGACCACAAGTGAATGGGGGAAACCTGCATCCAAAACCCACAGCATGGGACAGGGCTCATCCCTGGCCATGCCCTTCTCTCTAAGGGAGCTAAAAATTGTTTTGAAAATCTGGATTTGATGGGTCCTTAGCCAGCTGGCAGCAAGGGGGAGCCTGCTCTGGCTGCAGCCTAAGCCAGCATGGGATTCAGCTCAGCTTTAGGATGGTTGAAGCAAAGGTAAAGGCAGGGTGAAAGTGCCTAGGAACTAATCTTGCACAGCTGTCCCTGGGCCCTGCTGAGACTTGCTCTGAGAAAAAGGTAGATGGCAAGGCCTTCCCTGTCCTCCCCAAAGACTATTTTGGGGACCTTCTCAGGGGGGTTTGGCAAGGAATCAAGAAGAAAAGGATTCAATATATATTCAAAATGTGGAAGTGCTAAAGACACTAAAAACCCACCTAACCCCCCCAAGAGAAAACAGCGCATCTCAGCACAATTAGAAAAAAAGTCCATGCTCCCATCTCATGCTCCACGGCTCACAGGCATCTGGGAGCAAGCAGACAATGGCACTGGGAGACACACACCGGAGCGCAGCGGGTGAGAGGGGCAAGCGTGTTCCCTGTAATGTGACACCAGGCCAAGGCTCAGCGCCTTTGGGTTGTCTATTGCTTAGAGCCTGGATTCCAGTTTCCTTAGTTCGTTCAATTGACCCAAAAACTTCTTATGGACTAGACTACCTTAACAAAACAAAACAAAACAAACAAAAAAAAACCCAACAAAAAACCAACCAACCAACCAAAAAAAAAACCCAATAGAAAATGAAGCTTATATTTCTTTGTTTTAGTCAAACATGCTCACATTTTTCTTTTTTTTTTTCTTTTTTCTTTTTTGGTCGAAACTTAAAAAAGTTGGTTTTGTTTTTTTAAAAAAAGACAAAACGTGAGGTTTGGTAAACCTTACGCATAGAGACTGTACTGGTTTGAGTGGAAAAAAAAAAATCAAATGAAAAAACACAAGTGTAAACCTTACTCAATTCAGAAGGGATGATTCTACTGGCTGTGAATTTTTACCACCACAGTCACGGGAGGCTTGAAATAAGCCATAGCTTTCCACAAGGTCACGCCAACAAAGTCAAGGGGGCCAAGAATCGGTGGGCTAAGTTCTCTGTCTTCTCTCCTAAACCAATAGCAGCTGTTGGCTGTGATGTCTTATGCAGATGTTGCAAGAACATTTTGTTTCTTTTTCTTTTCTTTTTTTTTTTTTGTGTGCGTGTGTTAAATTGTCTAAAAGGGAGGATATGAAACACTTTGGTTTGCTTTTTCCTCCTCTCCCCCACCTTATTGCACTCTGGATTCTAGTAAATTATAGGCTGCTATGCCCTCACCCTCTGTCCTGCCAGGTGTTTACAGACTGACCCAGATGTGCTGGGGGAGTGGAAGATGAGGGGGACATTTTCCGCTCCCCATAGTATCCAGATTCAATAAACAAAGCTGGAACGGGCCCAAAAAGCTCAGAGAAGTTTTCTTCTTTTATCTAAAAGTGACTACAAACAGCCAAGAGACTGCAAATGAGCCAGTCCAAGCAGCCAGCACAGCCT
>VYZV01035872.1:43992-63068 GCA_013401275.1 Pandion haliaetus | reverse complement strand
TGGTTTTTTTTTTTTTTTTTTTTTTTCTCTTTCTGCCTTAAATGGTACTGAAACCAGGTAATGAGCCTGCAGGGAAAGACCTGGAAACAGGGGTAGAATTATAGTTCTGCTTTTTACTGACATTCATGAAGAAGACAATGTTAGAATTATAGTTCTGCTTTTTACTGACCTTCACGAAGAAGACAATGTTATTATTAAACCTCAGTATATTCTGCAGCATAAAAATTAGCATAGTACAAGTTGTTTAAATTACCTCTGTTTATCTCACGTGTCAAATTTTACAGAAGTATTCATGTTTAGTAGGGCATAAGTATGGGGTAGGTTTTTACCTTTAGCAGATTTTAAAAGCAGTGGTCAGGTTTAAGCACTGTAACACTGCCTATCAAATCTGAATTTGTTAGCTGAAGTCTAACATAGATTTAGCAACCCCAACAAAATGAATGTGATGGAACAAGGCAGCGAAACCTTCAGCCAAGCTTAGAGCCCCATGTTTAAAATTTTGCCAGAATTGCCCACCAAGGGCTTTTATCAGGACAGCAACGTGGGTCAGAGAACACACTTTTGACTGACATACCTTTGTTGACAAAAGCTTATAGCATCAACCTGGCTAGTGTATCTTTTGCAGTCCTGAACCAAAATAAATCCATTCCAGGTATTTTCCAGAGCTGACCAGTTACAAACCCTTCTTTAGCAATGATGCATTTCAGAGGTGGGGGAAGAGGGGTGTGTTGGAAAACTTGTTAGCAAAAGAGAAACAGGTATTATTCCTTAATCTATGGCATTCCTAAGATCTTACTTCTAGCTGAAAGCATGGGACCAAAGACAACTACGAGGTTAAGTCCAGTATAAAAGTTAGCAGATCTTCCCAAACACATGGCAGGTGCAGCCTTACAAAGGCCTTGCTATCCATTAGTTTGCAGAGACTGGCTCTTAACAAACCCTGAACATTTGGATAACTTCACCACCACCAATTACAACAATAAAAGCCCCCAAAAGCCCTGCAAAATCACAGTAGTTTATATTTCTTGTATCTCAGTATAATTTTTAAGAACCCTTCTTCTTCTGTTTTCTGCAAAAAGATAAAAAAAAAAACGTACTCCCAGTTCAGAGGAGCCCTGGCTCAGAAAAGGTTCAGATGCGTTTCTAGTAAAAAAACCAAGCCCCTCAAGAATATGTTGATGTCTCACTGGGGCCACAGTCTTTTATCATGGAATTTGGTGTGCAGTATTTCACTCCTTTGCATTTAAAACAGGATCACAGAAGACTTTGGACAAATAGCATTAGAGATGGTCTTTTTTCAGATTCAGGTTTCTTTCTAGTCATTCAAGAAAAAGTTTTCAGAGCAATGAACCTGCTCAAATATTCTTGTGCAAGTAGGGAATGAAACAAGGCTGAGGCTCTCCACTACCTCCACCATATCCATGACACTGAGACACAGCACATGCAAAGACATGAAAAGTACAGGGCACAAATCACAGAATACAGTAATGCTGCAAGCAGATGCCACACATCAAACAAAGCTTTGCAAGCTAAGAGCCAATAGCGTCTTCATAAGCAGTAATGCCCAAGGAGCTGGGTAACTGCAAGCTGCTGTGCCCAGCCTGGGGCACACTGTGATCCCATGGGCATGAAGATTGTATAGAACACACAGACTGCTCCAGGAGCTGTGCTGCCCTCACTACAAAGCAGGAAAAATTTAATTTTCTCTCAATTTCCACAAAGACTCTGGATGTCACAGAAAATTAGATTGCCAAAGTACAGGAAGAGAGGAATCCCTTCACCCCTTTAAATAGTATAAAATCTACATATTCACTACAGATTTGATTCTCTTTCATATCACTAAATCTCTTCCTGAAAGTAATTGCTGAATGAATGCTAAATGTGTTATCTTAGCAACCTCTGGCAGGAGAGGATATTTGATTTCAGCTCCAAGTTATAGATTGCAGCATGTGAATATTGTTTACCTTTTAAGAAGTAACACCAGTGAAGCAAAGAATCAATCAAAAACAGATCTAAGGAATCACTCATTTCACATAGAGGATTTGTGGATGGATGAGAAGGCTAGACACCGAGCACCTGAACAGTGAACTAACAGTACTGCAGATAAAAACCAACAAACAGATTAGATGTGATGTATAAAATCAGATGCTGTTAAAGCGATAGCCTACTGTGCATGTTATAATATACTTAGGAAAAGATAGTGGCCTGCTTACTTATTTCTCCATCTTTCCAAGCAGTTGTGCTGCACTGAGCAGGCACTGCAGCAGTGAGCATGGAGAAGAACAAGACAAAATTAAATCAATAGTTTCCTACGTTGCTCTTTCCCACCAATTTACTTCTGACATTAAAAATGCTGTGTGCAGCTGATACGGGATCTGGGTGAAACTGAAACAGATGACTTCTGCACCCTTCAGTTTCAGATGAACTAACTTTTTTAGAGCACTTGAAGACCCCACTGGGAAGAGAGCTTTCTTGTTGCTCACTGGCTCATCTGATCTTCCTCTTCCCGACATCCCAATAGAACCTATTTCCAGGACTCTCCCGAGGTACCAGTGAAGTGGGCTTTCATGGCCACTAACCTTCCCCCCAGGAGCTGCAGTTGGCAGGTCATTAGCCGATGCCTTGTAAAGGTATTCACATTCCAGAGCAGCAGAGGCATAGGGAGGAATGCAGGAACTGTGTTAGCCCAAATGGTTCCCTACCCCCAGCCCCTGTGAGCAGGCAGACAGCAGAATGCAGAAGCAGAGGCAAGAACATGCATTTTCATCATTGGCAGTGGAGCAGCAAAAAGTCTGTGAGGTGGGCTCAAGCAGAAAACAGGATGCAGCACCCTTGTTTTTCTCACAGGAATATCTCTCACTTCAAAATAGGTAAGACCAAAGTGTCAAGTTACTTGGGGAGAGGTCTGCAGAGCTGGGGAAGGGAGAGAAAGCGACATGCAGGACAGAGCAGGATGTGCAGCTGATGTTGCAGGTGTGGACATGGAAGGGAGAAGGAGAATGGAGGATCATTTTGCAGAGGGTACCACATCAGCAAACTTAGTGGCCCTTGTTTAGTTTGTTACATTCCAATTAGTGCCAGGCAGAACTGCCCTCCTGGCTCCCTGAAGCAGCTCTTGCAGGACTCCCACAGAAACAGTATAGCTTTGCTTATGGACACAAGCATCTGTCTGGTACCTCTGTGCGGCAACGTTTGGACATTAGGTATGTGGGCAATACCTGCTCAACTGCTACCAGCTCCTGGCCCGAAAAGGAGAGAAGAAAAAGAGTCAGATGATTTCCCAGTCCCTTCTCTTTCCTGTTCTAGAATAACAAGGAGAGCCTGACATGGCTAGGCCCTTCTCTACTGCATGGTAAACTGCCCAGCGAAGGGGAATCTCCATGGGTGAAAAGGATAGGGGCCCTGTGTGCATGAAAGCACTAACATCAGGAGAGCAAAGTGATTTCCAGTCAGTGCAAGCAGGAACACCTTGCTATACAAGCTGAGGCTATGAGCAGTAGAATGCAGATTAACCACTTGGTTGCCGCTTACCATGCCAGGTACATTGGGCTAAAGGCACCTCCATCCAGTGCTGCCCGACGTGCCAGGTACATCCCATGATGTTCCATTGAAATCACAACAGGCCATCAATAGAACGTGGCTGCACGGATGCAGAATGGAGAACCAGCAGGGACGCTGTTAAATGCAATTAAAAAACTGCAATCAAAATTGAAAGGTACATTTTAAAACGGCCACCTGCCTTAAATATGTAACTACTAGAACAACCTCCCCTCCACCCATCTCCCCAGAACTTCTGAGCTGCAACGGAAACAGAGCAGAAGGCCTCTGCAAGTTTCTTGATGACTCTTTCTGGCCACCTCCATTCAGGACTCCCAACAGCACTGAGCTTAAAGGGGACCAATCCATATGTATTCCAAGAACAGCAGATCCCAGGATGACTGCACCAGCTTGCTTCTGCCAAGAAATTCAGGCAACTAAATATCACCATTTAGAAATGCCTCTACAATGAGAAGATCCTGGTGCCAGAGCTTCATGGTCTCATTCCCCACACAGTACAGGCAATGGAAGGAACACTTAAATGCTGATCCTCTGTGTTGTCCCCATTTCCCTGTCCCCCTTCCCAAGTCTTTGAAATCCTGCTCTTCTAGAAATGTTATGGCATTGAGCCAAGCTGGGTCCTTTGGCTTTTGTTACATCTATGGTACAAGATGGGAAAAGAAAATACTGTGTACCCTCTCCTATTGATAATGATACTTCACTGATAATGTAATCTACATTCTTGGGGACTGGAGATCAAGTTGATTCATGGTGAACTGCAGCTGATATTAGAGTCGCAAAACTTAAGATCTATAATTCCACCCTTCCTTACCCAAAGGAAAAAGCAACAACATCTTTTCCATGTCAGGGAAAGGCACATCCCACAGATACACTCAGCTTGTCAAGCCTGCAGTGCGTATCCTCCTTCACCCAGAGTTCCTGTAATCAGTTCTGGCAGGATTATCAAGGAGGATAGTCTCAGGGTAGATGCTAAGCACAGGTCCCTCGCTACAAGTCGTGATGCTGCCCCAGTGAAGAAAAAAACCAAACCAAACCAAAACAAACCCCCAAAACCCCATGAAAAACCAGAACAGTAAAAAACCTGCAGCCTCGCAGGGATTTAAAATAGGGTTTTAGACCTTCATGGCAAAGTGAAACTTCATGTAGCTGTTGTCACATTGATGGGTGCATGTCTCCAGCTGTGCTGCTGGAGATAGAAGTCTTACATTTAAAAAGTTAGAAGAATATTGATTATCATTTCAACTTTAAAAGCTAAAAGGACAAATGAAAAAGACTTACAATAATTAATGTAGTTGGATGAGAGAGAACGTAAAGGAGGACACAGGCCTGGGAAATAGGAAGTGTCTTTGTGAAAAGGACATTGAATGCAAGGAGATAGGTCTTCATTCTTCCTGGATATCTGCTGGGCTCAGGCCCAGGTCAGTGTTCCCATCATTCCCACCTGCATTCTTTTCCCTACAATTCTGCAACTAAATCACACTAAACTAATAGGTCTTTTGTATTCAGATCACCCTGATTTGACTGCTAGAGACTGAAGATTTTAAAATCTTGTCAATACAATGGAGTGGAATGTAAGGAAGTGTTTGCTTACTGACCTGGGCTATGCTAAGCCAAGAGCATTTGCTGAACTAGTCTGAACAGACCACTGCCAGCATGAACAGGCCAACCCACATTTAAATAGCACGCACCTTTAAGCATAATGGGCCAGAGCCCCAGGGATTTGGAGCTCCCCTGTATCCAAGAGATCACACACTCTAGACTGCATACGAGCAACATACTACAAGCTGCATCTGTCAGCATCAGGACTCTGCAAAATACTCCACAATACTAGCAATACTCAGCTTAAGAGAGGCTGAATGCCGCATAAAGGTATTTCTTGGACAGCAGCTCAAATGCAGATTTACAGCCAGATTACAGCAATTTGTTTCTTGCTACTGTGAAGCAAGAAGCTCTTCTCCATAGTTGTATTTCCCCTCTAGGGCAGAGATTAGCAGAAAACTGCCTAAACCAAAGGTGTTTCCTACTGTTAGAACATCACACTGCAGTCAGAAATGAAGCTTCCTGCCAATTCCTGAACAGAGCCCTTGTATATTATACATTCATTTTCACTGCTGACATGAAGGAGCCTAAGACTACCCAAACCCTTTAGTGGGAGGAGGCAGGGACATTGCAGATCTTGTCAAGCAGAGCCAGGCACTAAAAATTCCTGCATATCTGCAGAGCACAGTTGATCTCAGGAGCACAGCAGTGGCACAAAACAAATAAAGCCTCAGAAGCTAGTGAGCAGCAATAGGTGTTGGGCTCTTCTGCAGCCCTACAACAACTGAGCAAGCTCAGTTCCAACTGTACCTGCATTGCAAGTAGTAAAGGCAGCTCTGATGCCTTATGCTAATCTAACGAATCCTTATTGCACAGGAAGGATACCCTCTACCCATCCACCAGTTAAGACCCCTTTGGTATGCAAAATTCCTCTGTTTCCCAGCTACCTTTGAGCCTTGATGTACAGAATTCTCCCTTTACAATGCAAGAATTTAGGTCATGACTAAAGGATTGTTGCTACCTCTGGTAATCCTAGAGAGTGTTAGGCAGAATCAACAACCCTATGAATTGCTTAGAATGAGAAGATGCTTCTGGTCCTAAAAGCCTGAGCCCTGTCCTTCAGTATAGTAGGCCACAGTTGGCAGCGGGTGCACAGGGTGGCAGCTTCATTGCTGAGTATTGCTGTGGGGGCGAGAGGGCAAAAGCACACAGCACGGTGGAGAAGGAACATCGTGACCCTTTTCCAATCGAGACTGTCTTACAGCACCCTCCAAGCTGCAGCACTGCTTTAGGGCTCTGAGTCACCACAGGTACAAGCTGATAGCCAGGTTGTGAAATGCAGCAATACTGGAGCAAATGCACGGCCCTTTCAATTGTCCCTGCAACTGGGGAGTGATCTCCAGGACAGGGATGAGGCAGACAGCTGGGAGTGTTAAATCCACTAGGGACTGTGGCTCAGACCCCTTAGTTACAGCGTTTGTTAGAGCAAACAAGGCCTCAGAGTACTGGGAGAAATGGAGAGGGTTTGATAAAGAGCCTCCTAATTGACCTGCTTATTTTTATTTCTTGTGTGGACTCAGCAAACTTTTCTGCAGAGAGGAGCAGTCTGCACAGGAGCATCTACATACAGAATACTCCTAATATCATGAACTTGTTGCAATAGTTAACATTGAGCTGAGGGGTACAGGAAGGGCACAGGAAGTAACAGCCTTTGACCAAAATGTCATCTCTCTCACCACGTGCCAGATACCAGTGAGCATAGAAACAAACTTTGCTGTCTCATTTTCTTCTACAAAACCAACTCTCATTCCCTTATCCGTACCTACAGATGCAGCAGCAACAGTTCTCCTTAACATAAATAAACGATGCCTTAAATACAGCACCTTTTGCACTTTATCCACCAATTTTTTCTTCTTTTTTTTTTTTCCAAGATCTGACCATGTACTCAGCCCTGTACTTCCCAGAGAATTCTTTGTCTCTAAGCTTCACTTTGGTGAAGTCTTCAAGCAAACCACTGTTTAAGAGTTGGTCCTGGCAGTATCCAGACTGTACTGCCTGCCAAACATCCCTCCAAATCAGATGCTTAACTGATCACCCTGAACCCTCATATATTTGGTTCTTTGCAACCACCAGAAAGTGTTTCTGCAACTCTGAGCCTGGCAAATGAGAGGATGCCAGAAAGCCACTGTTGCTTGTAAAAGCAGAAGGCCTAACAGACTCAAAGTTTTGCAAATTGTCTGCATTGCATCCAAATCTATCCAAGCTGAAGATAACCTAAGGGGAAAGCAAGGTTTACTCATTTTCAAAATTCTTCATTTCCTTGGCTGCCTCCCCTCAACCACTACTTCTCATTTTGACTGTTTTATTCCTCTGTCTTCACTTGAGACTTCAGACTTTCTTTAAACTAAGCTCACAGGCTGCAAGGTCACTCTACATATGCTTTCAAAATCCACCTCTTCACAGCAAGGCTCCCATCCTGCCATCCTTATCATGCAGCACTGCACAACAGTGGTCCAGGGCTGCAGATATCGTGCTCATTTGGCCAGCCTTCTCTGTCAGACAGTTTCTCAGCCTTTGGGATTACAGTCCCAAGAGTGTTACAAAAGGCAGCCCAGCAAGGTCATAGGGCGTTGAAAACTTTGCTACAATCCAAAGCACAGGATCTTCCTTCTTCCCTACACACTATTCTTGTCAAGATCAAGGATTTTCTGGCAGTCCTCAAAACACACAAATTATAGGCTCTTGTCATGAATCAAGACTTAAAACATCTCTCAATTTAAAAAAAAGTGGAAGGGGAAGAGCAAGGCAGAGGGGGAGGTACTTTTGCCCAAGATTTGGTTTTGTAAAGGGGATTGGCAGCCTGTGCATGTGCTTTACCCTGTAATCTGAAAGCTCCTCAGGACAGGACCCCTAGAAGCATTTTATACTGAACCATATACACACCCCAGAGCAAAAGAACCAGCAGCTCCCCACATCCATTCCAGTCTGCTCAGCTTCTCCTAAATCAACACTGCCAGAAGGCAAGACAGCATTATAACAAATTAGCACCACTCACAATTTGTTGAAGTTGCTGTTCCATTGTTTGTTTAGATAAAACACGCGCGTGCATGCACACACAGACACACACACACACACACACAAACCTCCCAGGCTTGCTCTCTGCTGCCATCACCCAAACTCCAGATTTGCAGTCTCAGAGAGAGAGGCAAGCAAAGGCAGTGTATTAAACCCATGCAGAGCAACAGTCACTGCACTGGGACTCCGCTTGGGTTTTGCTCTTTCACTACAAGCAGAACAAAAGAATGCCCACACTGTTCCAGCCTGGAAGATCAAGGTGTCAAAATCCTTATTTCGGCACTTGACTTGGAAAGTGTTGTTAAGAAAACGAAATTGCCGCAGGCTTGAAAGGACCCAGCGCTAATAAAACTCTTAGTGCTAATGCTATTTATGAACATCCAAGGGATAATCTGCACCCCTTATCACTCCACAAGATTATAAGATCTTTAAAATAGGAAACATGTCTTACTTCATAAAGCACAGTATAAGTTTACAAAGCACAATATTAGTGGTAATAAATAATTGTCAAAGTCGAGCAAAAAGTGGCTGTAAAACCTGAAAAAGTACCGCCATTCCCATTTCATTCTGAGCTCTGGGTGGTAATACTGTAGGTTGACTGGTTGTTCCAACTTGGTTTACTCTTATGCACCACTATGTTTTTACTTTAAGAGATTATTTGGGAAATGTGCTAAGCTTTTATTTACACTGGAGAAATTAATGTTTTATCATGAGGTGATCACAACAAGATTGATTTTAAAGAGCTGTAGTAGATTCTTATCCTTCCACCAAATACAGTCTAATTTGCCAGCATGTATCTGTGCCAGTAAGGATTCCTTTACACAGCATTTCTATCTGTAGGCACTTATCACACACAGAGCATCCTGCTATCTGAGCAATTGCTCACCAGTTGCATCATATAGCCTATAGAGACAGCTTCTCTTTCATTTCTCTTCGTTTATACGGCATTAAGCTCTGGGCTGCTACAGGCATAGTTTAAAGGACAGTAAAGTCAGCATCATCATCTCAAACCCTTACATGATTTCACTTAGTTATTTTTTTTATTTTAGAGAAATTTTTCTGGTTTATGAATGCTCTAAATGTTTGCGTCTTCTGGCTGCTGTATCATGTGCTGACAGATAGCTGCATCATCCAAACCATCTCTGCTAGCCTGGGTTGAGCATAGTTTGGTTTCTGGACAGGTGAACACTAGATACCACAGTTACCTCCACCAGTCTAACAATTAAGGAAATGACTGTATTTTATACTCAGAGTGAGACCTTTGCATAGAATTCTGTGGGTGCCAAAACAATTACAATTTTGTTCTTCAGATAATCTATAGTTTATCAAATGTTTAAATACTCAAGCTTAAGTATTTCAAAAGCTACTCACTTAGTAATTTCCTTAGCTGACAAATGCAAAGAAATTTGTGCATTTATTTCCTGACAGAAAAAAGCCTCAAAGAGCACAGCAGAATGGATCACCCTTCTCCTTTCAGCACTATTAAAACCATCTCATTGGTAGTTATTCTCCTCAAGATGGGTGTGGGGGAGTGAAAAGCTGGAGCAGATTCTATTTATAGAAGATAACCTTGGGAAAAACAGGAGGTACCAGAGAAACAAGCATGAGGGGTGAAGTTGTGACAGTACTGAAACTAGCAGGAGACACAGGTGTACCAGGTGTCTGTGCCAGAGAGCTCTGAGAACACAAACGTGGCCACACCTCCTGGAAGATTTAGGCTTGGCTGGCAGGTTTCATAGTCACAATTTACATTATTCACAGAGACAATTCACATACTTAAAAACTTGAGCAAGAGTTTAAAAAAAACCAAAACAAAAAAACCACACTAAAAGGCTATTTTAAAAGTTTGTTGGGTCACTTCCCATAGAGCTCTCCCCTCTCAGCAAGGAAAGCGGTTAATGAAAAAACAAAAACCCAAACAGAATCAAAACAGAAAAAACAAAACAGCCAGAGAGACTGAAACCTCTGTTACACAGATGAAACAACTCAGCAGTTTTATAGCTACATAAATAAGATCAGAATCTGGCCGAAGGACTACTACATGTACAAACTACTGCTAACAGCCACAACAAACATTGATACTACACCTTGGACTGGAAGGAAAAAATGAAATTCTTATATCCTTACCATTTCCAGCAGAGCCCACTAATATAACAGCATCAAGAGACTCCCAGAGGATTCAAAAAGCATGTTTAGTGAGGATACATTTGGACTAAAACCTCTCTCTTGGGATTGTGCATTCCCAAACACCTGCGTCTAGTATCGAGCTGCTTTCAGTCCCTGGCCCTTGGCTGCACATTATTCAGCCACATGCAGCTCTGTCACGGAGAAAGGCTGAATAAATTGTAGCATTGTTATGCCACAGTACAGGTGCTCCAAAACATGCACATCCTGAGGCTCATGAACTTCAGAAGAGATATGCCTCATCAGCCATAAGGGCGCTCTGATGCCATCCAGCTTTCTCCGACCCATCAAGTCTGTCCATCTGGGGTTAATCTATTCCATTCTCCAGGCATTTTCTTGTCAGGCACCTCACTCAATATGTTTTAACAGCAGGAAAACCACCCCAAAATCCAAAACCAAACAACAGTCAACTCCTGTAGAGAAACTGAATAAGTGACATAGGTGGCATCCTTCTTACCATAAGGTATTCTCCATCATGGATGCTAACATGGCTTTCACACACCTTCTTTCTCTGCTACCTCAGTGTAAGAAGCCTGACAGACAATAATCCCAAATCCCCAGACCCTTCCAGGACCAGCCATTGCACACACAGACCCATTCCAGGCAATTAAACTCTTATAACAGGGTATGTAATGTAAAAGCCCATTTAATCTTGTAAAGGCAAGAAATAGCAGGGACCTTCCTGTAGAAAAATTAAAAAGTATATAGTAATTCATCAAATTGATTTAATACAGCCAGCTGCATGTGAGAATCCTGGCCCAGGCAGAGGTAGTCCCAATAGTATGCATCTGCTTACAAATAGGCAAGGTGCTTTGGCACAGCTACTGCATCCTTTGAAAAAGTTGGTTTTGACATGTTGGGAAAGGACTTGGATTTTCCAGCTGCTCTCTAAGCAGGAGGCAATTCAGCAAACACACCCAGGACCTGCAGCAGACACCACTCTGAAATTTGTCTTCATTATGTTCTAATTTTCACACAACTTTCTGTTATTTGCTATAGCCAGAAAAAAAATGCTGATGAAATTTTTCATGTTTCAAAAAACAGAGGAAAGGTCAGGAAAGCAGTTACGCATAATTTGCTCTTTCCCTAGCAGGAGCCATCGAGAGTGCTGGGCCAGGGTTTACTGCTCACATTTTCTCTGTTATTCTTGAGCCAACAAATCAAATATGGGTGTCGGGTTTGGTGGGCTTCAAAACAAAAGGTGTAGCAGAAGGGGGATTATTGTGGCATTTTTTAAAGACAGTTATTCATAATAAATAGTGAAATTGCTGAGAAAATAAATTCTGCTTTGCCATTTGCAAATATTACTTCTTCCCCCCCAGAAGAGACTGGGTCACTGAGAGATATGCAGAGCTTCAGACAGGACTAACAACTGTCCTGAAATTTACTGAGGTGCCCAAAACTGACCAATGAGTTTGGGTCTTTCAATGGGATGAATGGCACAGTAGAAATTCTTAGTCATGCTAGCTTTCTTCATATGTATTTTTTATTATTATTTGTATAAAACTTTTATAATTAAAGACAAAAGTATGGTTATTAGAAGGTATGTAAATTACTCCAGAACTTCAGCAAGGAGTCCCAACTCTGACCTCCTCTCATGTGACAGGAAGGATATTACAATCCACTTTTTTCTTTAACTTAATTTTTATTTTCCTGGAAGTATGAAAAAAAATTTCTGTTCCTTTGGTTTTTAATTTGTCATATTATTTAAAGGATTTAGCAGGGATCTAAAAATCTGCAGAAGGGCTTATTTGGGGGCATGTATCAGAAAGAAAAAAGCCTCATAAAAACAATGCCACTTCCTCCAAACACAGGGTTTGTTCCTCTGCTGTACGTGCACACTAATGCTGTTTTGCCTCCCCATGAGAGAAACAAATCCAAAAGATCTGGGATAAAAGGCCTGGAAGACATTGCACTCAATTGGACACATGGTGGGGTGGTGCTGGGAAGCAAAGAAACAGCTGAAATTATATGGGAATAACAACAACATTCACAGAAGTTCCCCTTGGATACATGTCAGCATGCGGGAATGATGGATTAAGATTGAGCATTTGCATTTCCCAGTCAGATGCCAAGATATCAAAGCTGGCATGCTAAGGTGTTCTGGCGTTCCTTGAAGGGAGCCTCAAGCCGTCAACACTGCATGTGTACAGAGCTCTTCTGCGTGCAAGTATCTCTCTCTCTAATAGCACATGCATTTTTAATTTTTTTAAAATATGTGATCTATGTTAGTGCTCATAAAAGTGAAGGATTAACAGCTACAGTGTAGTACAGGCAGCTGGGCAAGCTCTGCTGACAGATCCCTGCCAACACAATCAACTCCAAATTAATCCTGCACTGTGCTCCCACCCACACACAGCAAGCAGGTAGTGCCATGGTGCCAACTTCTTCAGTCAACATGTGGGAGCAAAGAAGTGCCATGTTATTAACTCTTCTTCTAAAAGCCACAGTAGAGCATTTTGATCTTTGCATACAGTGGGCCCATAGACACCTGAAGAATTAGAGTGCAGGACTGAATCCTGTCAGTCACGGTTTTTAAAATAAGATGTAGCACTTCTGCATCATTGCCCTCTACATCATTGCCCTCTACAACAGCCTTCAGTGCTTTTATGGTTCTTTTTCTTAAGCCAGCATTAACATTACTAGTGGTACATTATTTCCCATTATTTTCCCAGCTGGAATTAAAAAAACCCAAAAACAACCACACACCAAAAAAAAAAAGAAAAAAAAAAACCAAAACAAAAAACAAACCACAGAGAAATAGATCCATCATTACAGATGATGAGGCATCATGATCTGTTTTAGCCCGTCCAAGTCAGGGCCACCACTGAAACGGTTAGGTCTTGCTCTGTTCCTGCATCAGCCCTGGTCTGGCTCAGACTTACAGCCTCATGGTCTTCAGGGGTAGTGCAACAGAGCAGGCAGGAAAGCACAGCCAGGGACCAGGAACACTCATCAAAGCTGGCTGTAAAGCGAAATCCCATGTGTCAGAGGTCACAGTAGTAATTGAGGGTTGCACTTCAAACTCCAAAACATCCTCCAGGACCCAGGAAGGCTGTTGGCAATACGTGAAAGATGGTGATGAGACAGAGGAACAATGAAGAAAAAATTCTTGCGAATTATTTCTGACACTGCGGGGTGCATGTGCAATGAGAAGATGGAGCAGAGCAGCACTTGGACCAGGAGGAGCTTCTCTCCCACAGAGGGAGGGACAGAAAGAAATGCTCCTGCCTGCCTTTGGGCCTGAAATTCTCCTCTCCAATACTGCCATTTGCATAGTCAGAAGTAAATCCAATGCCTAACTACGCAAGATGCTTCCTCTTTGTAATAATCTCCATTTCTAGATGCTTAATAATTGTTAACTTTCTCCCTTGGAATTTTGTAACAGCCCAACATGAATGAAAGTTTAGAGGTTCTTCCAAAAGTCCCCAAAATGCATCAGAAACTGGAATCTGCTGCAGGGCTGCAGTATGTTGTCTCAGCAAATTCAGTGGGTAACGAGGTCTTCTGAAACAAAGTGTAATAAGTGTGTCTGCCTGGACTTGCCAAAAGACCTTAATGCAAATACAACTCCAGGAAAATTAGGGTGGACTCTAGTGGCTGCCTCCCCCTCAGGGTTTTTTGGTTTGTTTTTTTTTCTTCAATCTTGATGAAATTCATTACAGTTGTATTTAAACTGAGGTTGTGATTTAAATTTTCCAAAGCAGGCAGGGCAGGTTTGAAAGCCTGATATATCAGAGTTTATATGCTTCCTGAAGAACTAGGGTAGTTGCAGAGCCTTCCCCAAGGGGTGCCTGGTTGGTCCCCTCACCCCCTTGACATGTTTGCGGTCACCCAGGCCACCGGATTCCTGGCAAGTCGAGCAGGCTTGCTCCTTACAACCAAGCAGCCCCACATTCAAGCATGCCAGTACTTTCCTTGAAGGTATTTACAGTTTACTTTTTAGTGCTACTTTAAGTTCAAAGGGGCTAGTAAAGCCCCATTAAGCCATTTACATCAAACTGGTTAGTTAATTATCCTGTTGCAGGCTTTAAATTAGCAATTTATAACCCCTTCCCTAGAGATGCCAGTATTTGGAAACAACTCAGCCGGGACATTTTGCAGTGTGCAGTTAAGGAACAAAAAACCCCACTAAATGCAACATCCCCCCCGCCTACCCCACCCCCTCCCCAACAAGCCAGAATAAAACTCTCTTCAGTTTTTGGTTGGAAATCAATTAACTCTGGGAGAATCCAGTAGGGACAGGCATGGGAGAGAGCCCACCATTACCAGCTAGCGAGGATAGCAAGGCCTTAGGCTGTGTCTGTGCAGCAAAACGTGGTGATGCACAGAGATACAAAGCTAGCCTGGAAGGCACCACAGCTAGGAGAGGATGATGCTTCCCTTACAATGAGATATTCTGCTTCTTAGCATCATAATCAAAGGTATTTTCACATTCATACGTACAAAAATGTGTCTGCCCATAAGGAAGGAAAATAATTTGAGGCTTTGGGGCTGGTCAAACTGTGAATGCCAGCCTACAGGGACTAAAGAGGACCGTGGGTTTGGTCGGCACCTCTGCTCACCCATACAGGCAAAGAGGCTCTTGCCACACTGCAGCCATCTTTCAGGTTAGGATTAACAAGATTTGGATTTACATCCCCTTGCCATAAGGGTCAATGACCTGCTCACAGTAAGCCTCCCCCATGGGCCAGGTGAAGCTGGAGCCAAGGAATCTCCATTCCCAAGAGCTTCTTCCCTGCCAACAACATTTCATTTCCAAGAAAGAAAATCTGTTGTCCCCTCAGGGTCTGGTTATTCCAGTCCACCCCACTCACAATTCAGAGCTGTTATAGAAGGGAATAATAATCACCTTTCCCCCTAAATACCTAACTGCCCAAACTAACCAGGTCCTAGAGTAAAACACGCCTCTCCTCTTCCTTATTTCCACCAGCCATTATTAGTTCTACAAAAAAACTGGCTTACTGGATGTTTGTTAGCAAATTCTAGTTAAAATAAAGATGGGAGGGAAAGACTGTCCAGTTGCTGCTATTTTCACACAACAATCTATCAGGTATAGGAGAAATCTTGGCCCCAAACCTGGAAGCTGTCCCAAACCAATAAGCACTGCTCACCAAGAGCATGGAAAGAAAGGGCATGTGGGGTGAGACCAAGGCAAACTAGGAGATTCCACATTAACGTCAAAAAAAGGCACATTAAAAAAAAAAAAAAAGTTTGAGAGAAAATTTTCCATTCTACTTGAAAGACAAGACAGACAGATGGAATCAAGTCATATGACAGACCCCGCAATTTTTTTCCTCCACCTTAATACATCCCCTTTTCAATGGCAAAAAAAAATTATCTTCTGCCAAACAAGTGTCAGATTAACCTGAAAAAGAGAGATAAAAATCTAAGCAAGTTAATTTCTTTATACTATGCAACCATGAAATTTATTTTGCATTTGCTTGCTTTTTCCTCTGTGTGGAAAGTAGGCATTTCACAACAATTTTTAGGATGGGGCGCAGATGGGAAGGAGAGGGAAAGACGCTCAGAGATTCCAAACCAAGGGGACAAAATATTTTTGTACAAAATTTGTTTATATGATACCGCTTTTATGTGATTTACTGCTGCAAATTGCAAGACAGAGGCCTTATAATAAAAATACAGGTAAACAACATAAAATCTAAGTTATCTAAAGGACTGAAAAACCCAGCCCCACACATAGATGACATTCTCCAAATTCTCTGCCCTTTCTTGGGAGCAGTTACACCCAAACCATCACTCAGCCCAGAAGCTGTTCTCTCCTGCTAATCACTCTAGACTCACACACTAAGGTAAAAAAAGTTCAAATGCAAACACTGGACTGGCCTTTGAAACAGCCTGGTGCTAACAGGCCACATGATTGCATAATATTAGGGAATTATAAAATAACGTGAAACTAGGAAGAAAGAAGAAAGCAAAGCCCTCCTGTGGATGAAATGAGAGTCTTTCCTGCTCCACCAAAACCTTCCATTTCCAAGGCATGCAATACCCGGGCCTGTGCCTAGAACAGGTGTGTCTCCTTAAATACCTCACATGTCACACTTGTGTCTCATGGATACAGTCCTGCGGGATTATATTAGTACCAGTGCATACCAGCTGTAGCTACCCCCAGTGGTATCCTGTAACTCCTTGCACGGGGGGAGCTGCTCTCCATAGCATGCAGAGCCCCTTGCCACATGACTTTCTGGAGACAGACAGCAACCCTGCGACTGCAGCTTCAGAGCATTTGTGCTCCGGGGGCTGAACCAATTCGGGGACAAGCAAAAGACCTCCTCCAAGAGCAGAAATGAGGCACTGCCAAGAGAAAGTGAACAGAGGACTCCAAGTATTCTTTTCTTTCCCTCCTCTGCGTTTATTACCAGCAAATTCTCAAATGATTTATGCCAAATACACACTCTGAAGATCTCCGTTAAATACAAAAAGATGCAGGGCTAACAGAGCAAAGTCCACTCAGCCATTCCCAAGCAGAAAATGCTGACAGGGCACAAGGCAGGTACGGCTAGTGCAGGATGGAGGAAGGACAAAGGAGAGTGAGCCTCATACATCTCTAAGTCAGTGCAGGAAGAGACACCCCTTGGCAATTTCAACCTAATTCTTCACTAAGCCTTGGAGAATACTAGCTGCTGGCCTAAGCAACTGAAAGAGCCAACAAGAAAATTTTCAGGGCAGCAAATGCATTAATAGCATTTTTTGTATCATATCTTTGTAACTGGCACAGATAATAAAAAGAGAAGAGCTACTTGGTTGAGCTATAGCTCTGCATCACAATACAAAGCATGAAGAAGAACTGCCCCCATGCCACCCATCTCATGAAAGGCATCTTGTAGTACTTAACAGGGAGCCAGAGCACCGATGGATGTGAGAGGCTGCTAACCAGCATGCGTGGCCTCAGAGGTGGAGGACCACAGGGCCCTGTAGAATCCTTCTGTCTTATTCCTCCTTAATAGCACAAGTGCCTTCATTTGGTTGGTTTGCCCAGGGAAGTGGTTGAGTCATCATCCCTGGAGGTATTCAAAAACAGTGTAGACAAGGCACTTCAGGACATGGTTTAGTGGGCATGGTTGGCGGTTGGGCTCCATGATCTTAAAGGTCTTTTCCAACCTAAATGATTCTGTGATTTTTCAGTGAGCAATTCTTGCAAGTTTTTAGGAGAGAGAGTACACGAGTGAGAACGCACGCACCAGTCTTGATGAAAAGTCTAATTTATGAGGAATCTACCACATCCGTAAGTTATTTCACTGGGTAATTAATTCAGATTTCCAGGTTTGGGCACACATCAGGTTTGTCTGCTCATCCCTACAGTAAATAGCTCCAGGCATCACAAGCAGCCATCAGGGATGAAGGCAGTGCCAAGCTAAACGTTCTTCTGAAGTGGTGTAGGTAGAACTGTTTCAGTCCACCTCTGCTTTATAACCCCTCAAGGGCTGAGTGATACATTGGGTTCAATGAACACAACTCATCAGTCCAGTGCAAGTTAGAAGCAAAGGGAAATTCTCACATATCTACATCCCAGTCATCTGTTCATCTCACTGGCCATCTGATCAAATGAGTGCAGAATAAGGCCATTCCATGATACTTCATTCTCAGACAAATGAGCAGGACCCCAAAGCCCCCAAATCCATCTACCCCTAGAAACACGTACACTTCTTACTACTGGCATTTCTCATTTTCAAGAGCTCTCAAGTCCATAGTGATAAAAATCGGTATTAACTGCCAGGTGAACTCTTGCTCTTTAACCAACAATTTATTCCACTGGGTCTTTGATTACCAAGCAAACATCTGTTGCAAATGCCACCCCATGTTCTCAGACACCAGAAGTTTAAATGTTGTACAGTCCCCCATAACCAAGATATAGCATCTTTAAGTTTTCTTTATTCTTTGCCAGTAGCAGCGTTAGTGACTTCCTGGCCAGTTAGCAGCCAGCCTGGTAGGAGCACTGAACCTTACACATTTGTCATGAGATCTTAGAATATACGTTGTCATGTCTTTCTTGAGCAACCTGAAACCAAATCACAAGAGCAGGTCTGTGTCCCCAACAGACAAATGAAGGCCCAGCTGTATTTCATAACTGTGCAATATACAGGATGTGCACTTCCAGAAACCTTAGTGACACATCTAATGCAGAAACAATTATTTAAGAAGCCATTTAAAGAAAATCCCCACATTTAGTACAGTAGTGTAATCATTCTCTTCATTTTTCCGCAAACAAAAGTTTCAGACTTTGGGAAAACTAGGCCTCCTTATGAGCCACCTCTCCGTATACCCTGACAGACCTGTGTGTTCCCACAGGGACATAGCAGCACACCCATTTTCTTTGATGACTTAGTCTGAATTTCTAGGTGAGAGCAAAAAAAATAACTCATTTCAAATAGGAGTAGCTGAGAACAGAACTCTTTACAGGCCTCCATCTAAATGCTCAACTCCCACTCTTGTCCGTACTTGCAAGCATTTAATCCAGCTGGAGGTTGGTGAAGAACCTCAGTTATTTCGTGACATGCCTATCTTGGGGCATAAAATCCTAGAGAGCATCCCCTTAAATCAAATGCATGTGTTATATAATTGAAGGAGTTTTATGGGGGAAAATGGCAAAATCCTACTGTCATTAAGAAGAAAATTAGTGATCTAGTGCATAGCAGTTATTACCCATATAGCTATCCTTTTTTATTGAGGAACCAGACTCATAATTAAGGTGTTTTTTT